>CM040243.1:23114978-23395558 GCA_022545495.1 Chrysanthemum lavandulifolium
GCCATACCAAGGAACTGAAAGATCTTGGGTCTCGAAAGCTTCATGATTGTTTTATTTTTCTCAATATTAATGAGATATTTATGAATGAGGTCAACATGAGAATGTTGCGTCACGAGACGACATGAGAATGCAAGTGGATAAGAGAACGAATCTAATAATGGAGCTGCTTTATTTGAATACAATGAAGAAATGGCAATGAGGATGTTTATGATTCAATGCATGAAGTCCACTCATTGAGAGGCGCTTGGTTGAATCTCTTGCAAGTGTTGTCGCGATTTTCGTGAGGTTGATAACATTGAAGAAGGAGACCATTGAGATTCGGAGAAGTATGAAAAGAATGAAGGTAGTTGTTGGGTCTTTTATGGTTTTATGTCCGATGGTCTCATGTTGTTGGGTTATGTACTTATTTTGATGAAAACTTGTTATGTATTTATGTTGAAGGGATGGTTTGTGAACAATGGTTTCAACAATGGTTTATGATAACTTATTATGGTTAATCTTTAATGGTATGCGATATTTATGTTTAATGGCCGCTTGTTTTGTTATGTGTTTTGATGATAACTGTGATGCGCTATGTTGCTTATGTTGATAATCATGATTGTTAGTTGTTATTGTTAAATGTTGGTTGCTTTTGTTTATATGTGTTTAATTTAGCCTAGTACAAGCTTATGTATCAAGATTATGATTTAGATTGATCATTCGCTTTTAAATTTGTTAACTCATTATTAAGGGGTGTTTGGTTCGTGTTGTTTCAACCTGGTAGTTGCCTTTTCACTTGTTTATCTCGCACACTATGACCTCTAGGTGATATTAGAACTAGTAAAACTATAAAACCAATGTTTGAACTAGAGAAAGTCAAAATCAATTATTTTCACTCACAAATTAATCGCTGGGACACATGAGGATCAAATCTCACCCACTTGGTCTAAATCTTGTTCATGTATCTTAAATTAGTGTTATCATAGCTTAAATAATCATAATTAGTGCATACGGATCAAACAAGTTTCATTAAAGTCAAAGTTTAAGTTCAAAATCAAAAAGTCAAAATGGTATGTTATGTAAACTCGGATCTTGGGAGAATTTTTGTGAATTTTGTGTTGAGATTCAAGTCTTGAGATTTTACATGTTGAAATTCCCATCTAAGCTTTTGAATCCCACGCTAGCTTATTTTTATGATTTTCTCCGGCTTAGGTGATAGTTCAAAGTGGCTCTGTGGCTAACCATTGCCTCAAGCACTGTGGCATCACCAAACCCCAACTTTCCATGTGCCTTAGCTTCATTAGCACACACAAAGTGAGCTTATTGGTTTTTGAAACCAATAAGCTCATCTATAAAGTTCGTGGCTTATTTCAAACTTTGAGCTTATTAGATAGGTCTCAGATAGCTTTTTGTTTGTCCAATTCCACCCATACACCGAGTGATCGTTGACCACCCAAGTTCAAGCCCTCATCAAGTGCTTATCATGAGACCCAAACCTTTAGTTGTTAAGAATCAATGACAATAGTCCTTGTTTTTATGTAAAATTAGTTGTTAAGAATCAATGACAATCCTCATTACTGTTTGTATAACTCTTTCTTATACATTTCTTATTTAAATTTAGGTAATTTTAACTGCTTAAGGGGTGTTTGGCTCAAATGGGTCAAACGGGTCAATATGGCTTATCACCGCTGGCTCAAATACCCATATTAAGAGCTTAATTTCGCTTATTCACCGTTGTTTCTCTTCCTGCTTTTTGTTTCCTTTAGTAGCTTGTACTACCGACTAGAGAATTCGAGCTTAATTGGGATTCTAGATCTTATCTTGTTGCTTTAATTTGGTCTCGCTAATCACTTAGACCGAGATGCCCGCACTCACCATTTTGGTTTTTAATCAAGCTCGGTTTTTGACCCAAATGTCTTTTTTATTGCATCCCAAGTAACATTGTTAGCAAGACCTAACACTTGTATCCTTTTACCAGAACTTGTTCAACTTGTTCAACATTTTGCATTTTGACTTTCGCCTTTTGACTTTTGGCTTCTGACTTTGTTAATCCTTTGAATTTCCAATTAGGTGGAAAGTAATCAGCCCAAGATTATTTTGAGCTTAACTCATCTTCCATACTTGTCTTCTTTCAAACGTTTTTCCTTTAGAATCAAATTAAAAACCTCTTGTTTGTAATAGTCATTAGGCAACTCAGGATCTAGCCAGTAAAATGTCTTACATTTTGAACCCTATATGGTACATACAACAAACATCACTAATATCAACGCATCCAAGAAAACGCATTATAATACTCAACGCATCCAAGAAAACTTACATTATAATACTCAACGCATCCAAGAAAACGCCTTAAAGGGAAATCAATTGTCTGCATAAGTCCGCTTAATTACTTTTGCAATTTTGACTTTTAATTTATAATTTTAGATATAAATTAGTTTATCTAGCTTTGAAGTAATAATTAGGCAATTAATTAAGAAATAGCTTAAAATAAATTGTAAAAGTATTTCTAATTTTAAGATCCAATCCACATCATTCCACCATCCAAAATTGCCAACAGAATCACCACCATCATCAAGAGGTGTAATACCTCATAAATGAAACCCTAATCGCTTTTGCTAAATTTTATGAAACAACATATGTGGTTAATTGAATTAGGCTCCTTTCTTTTGTTGAAATTATATGTGGTTTTCGTGGTTAATTGAATTAGGTTTAAGATGGATACTAGTGGATGTCTTTACCTAGATTTACCATTGAATATAAAAAGGTCTTGACGACTTTCTTGATCATATATTCTATAATGAGGGTAAAATGGATGATTTCATGTCCATGTATTGATTGTGGTAATCGATATGGGTAGATCGGACGGAGGCTACAACACATCCGTTATGTGTCGGGTTTATGAAAGGTTATAAAATTCCACCTTCGCCCAAATCAAGTGATGCTCCAATGTTGGATGTCAAGATGACATGCAAGGGTTGGTGAATGATGCCTTCCATCGGTTTGGTGATGACACACTAACCGATGACATGGGAACACAACCGAAAATATGAGTATGCCAAACCTAAAGGCTAAAAATTTTATAAAGTGTCGGAGAGGCAAAGAAACCACTATATCACGGGTGTAAGTTATCATTTTTTCTTTTATCATTAGACTATTTCATGGTAAGTGTGTTGGGAAATGTAGTGATAATGGTTTCAAGAAGATGCTAGATACAATGAGGGAAGCCTTCCCGATGCTTCTATACCAAAGTCATCAGATGAACTAAGGAAGATAATTCGAGAGTTGGGACTTAGTTATGATAAAATTGATGCATGTCCTAATGATTGTATGTCAGATCGAAAGAAAACATTAATAAAATGTAATGTGATATATGCCATACGCCAAGGTATAAAGCAAGTGAAGATGATTGTGCAGATGAGTCAACCACAACCGATACACGTAAGAAGATTCGAGCAAAGGTGTCAAGGTCATTTTCCGCCTTACCACGATTGCAAATGTTATTTATGTCATCTAAAAACCCGCCCATGAGATGGCATGAAGAGAGTCGCATTTAAAGATGGTTACTGAGACATCCCGCAGATTCCTGCATGGAAAGCATTTGATTTTAAGTATGATAAGTTTGCCAAAGAATCTAGTAATGTCGCTTGGTTTAGCGTAGTGATGGGTTTAACCCTTTGGAACAATGAGTGTTTCATAGTACATGGCCCGTTGTTTTGACGCCATATAATCTACCTCCGATGTACATGTAAACCTTATTTCTTTCTAACGTTACTTATACCGCCCATCCGCCCGGAATAATATAGATGTCATATGAAACCGTTAGTTGCCGAGCTAAAGGAGTCGGGATCGAAAGGAGTAGACACTTATGATGCATCAACAAAAAGTAACTTCGGATGCGTGCTTGTTTGTTATGGATGATCGCTGACTTTCCCGCTTATGCAAATTTATCCGGATGGAGCACCAAAGGTAAACTTGCATGTCCTAACTCGCCATAAACATACAAAATCAACACGCTGAGTCATGGCAAAAACAATGTTTTATGGGACATCGCAATATTTGCCACCGATCATGCTTTTAGAAGAGATACAAACTCTTTTGATGGCACGTAAGAACTAGACAGCAAACCCTGGCTTAAGAGGACAACAAGTACTTGATGAGTTAGATGGTTTTGAAGTTAAATTTGGAAAACTGTGAAGAGCAACCCAAATTTACCTTTTAATCGAAGAAGAAAAGTATTTTTTTGAGTTACCGATCGAAAGATAACTTGCTACGCCATAATCTAGATGTAATGCATATTGAGAAGAATGTTTGTGATGTGTCTTTGGAACGCTAATGAATCTAGATGGAAGACCAAGGATCATATAAAAGCACGCCTAGATTTACAAGAATGGGCATTAGACCGAACTTCATCCTATAGTTCAAGATAACAACAAAGTTTATTTGCCACCGCTTGTTTCTCAATGGATAAAAAGAGAAAGATATTTTTGTCGCAGCTAAGAAGGTGAAAGTTCCATGGTTATGCAGCCTAATATATCAAGATGCGAGAGTTAAAACCTCCAAAACTATTTGGACTTAAAAGTCATGATTGCATATTTTGATGCAGCAGCTTGCTTCCCATTGCCTTGCATAAATGTGTTGCCTAAGCATGTGCGCTATAACGTGATGAAGCTATGTCGTTACTATAAACAATTATGCGCAGCGTTCTTAATCCAAATGATTTGGTTCAAATGGAAACCGAGATTGGAAAATACTTTGTGATTTAGAAAGGATTTTCCGCCATCATTCTTTGATGTCATGGTTCATCTTTCGGTTCATCTTGCTTTGTGAGGCCGATTAGGAGGACATTCATTATCGTTGGATGTATCCAATCGAGAGGTGACATTACTATTATAGTAAATACCTTTATTAACAAATATTATTGAATCTAAAATTATTGGTTTTGATATCTCGTATTTAGCTACATTAAAATCTTACGTATAAACAGAATAACCCTGAGGGTTCCATTGCGTAGGATATCTAGTCAAGAGTGTGTGTCGCTTTGTTCATTGTACTTATCCAAAGGATGTTGAGACCGTATATAATAAGACAAGTCGAAATAATGATGACGATGGTTATGAGGATGTTTTACCTATCTTTTCTATGGCGGTCGACCGATTGGTGCTACAAAGGTAGAAATGATGGAACTTGACATTTTGGCTAAAGCACATTCATATGTGTTGTTCAATTGTAGTGAAGTTGATGAATTTCAACGTAAGTAATTATATTAGTTGTAGTTTCATAAATTATATTATACGATTAATAGTTGTCGTTGTTATCATCATTATCATCCGTTAACACCGCAAGGAACATCCGGGCGCTGGTTCATCATCAAAATCGAGAAAACGAAGCGTAATATCTAACGCTACATAGTGAGACTTTTGAGTCGTGGTTTCAAGATCATGTAAGGCATATACACGTGTTTATTACTTTTGAAAATAATTATAATGACATAGCATTTTCACCTACTAATAACAAAACAATTAACACATCTTGCCTTATTTCAGTCGAGGAGCTACATGCTGAGGGATCACGAATCATAGATAGTCTAAGGTGCTTGGCAAGTGGTCCATCCGAGTATGTGAAAAATATAAGGATTTATCATAAATGGTTTCATTTCACACAAAAGATGTAGAACATAATAGGAAACACATAATAGTGGGGTTAATCTTTAGGCCATGACAAACAGCTACTCGAAAAGCAGATAACAATCCTATCATGGAGATGTAGCTTACTACGGGTTTTTAATGATATAATTGAGTTGGAGTATGGTATTGACAAGAAAGTAGTTTTGTTCGATTGTGATTGATTTCAATGGTTCAAGGAAAAAGAAGATGACAACGGGTTTACTCTATTGAATTTTGAGGATCAAGGCTCATAACGAGCCTTTTATACTAGCTTCAAGCACATCAAGTATTTTACGCAGATAGTGTTGACAAAGGATGGCAAGTTGTGATCAAGATACTTGCACATGTTTATGACATGGATGAACAAACAAGTCTTGATGACGTGGAAACACATTTGTAGGGTGACTCATTTATGTGTCCTCAACATGACGAAACAATGGATATTGAATTGGTTAGAGGTGGTTTTGATGGAACCGCTGTGACAACAATGACTTAGTTATTGCCGATGAAGAAGATCCATTAAGAAGCTTAATGATTTCAATTAGCTAAATAATAATAGTCCTGCTTTTATGTAAAATTAGTTGTTAAGAATCAATGACAATCCTCATTATCGTTTGTATAACTCTTTCTTATACATTTCTTATTTAAATTTAGGTAATTTTAACTTTTAGCTTCTTGTTATTTATATTTTCACTTTGAGATCTCAAACAACCTCGCTAAGGGTGTTTGGCTCAAATGGGTCAAACGGGTCAATATGGCTTATCTGTTGGCTCAAATGCCCATATTAAGAGCTTAATTTCGCTTATTCACCGTTGTTTCTCTTCCTGCTTTTTTGTTTCCTTTAGTAGCTTGTACCATCGACTAGAGAATTTGAGCTTAATTGGGATTCTAGATATTATCTTGTTGCTTTAATTTGGTCTCGCATCACTCCATTAGGACCGAGATGCCCCGACTCATCATTTTTGTTTTTTAATCAAGCCTAGTTTATTTTGTGAGTGCACTGCTTAGTATAGTACAAAGAATAATGCACCAAATTAACCATTATCATTGATAGATAAGGACAATACAAAGACAGATAACCCATACATAACTTCCAAAAGATTGAGACATATAACAATACAAAGATGATAACAAGTGTCCTATTATGGTGTATCAAGTTTTGATACCCAAGAAGCAAGTGTCATACTAACTAATGTTTAAATAAAACTTTTGTAAATAAGCGCTCTAAAAACTCGATGTTTTATGACTCAAATAAAGGAGTGTTCTATTATGGCGAGGATAATAAAACCACAACAAATAAGCGATTATAAAGGTTAATGTTAAAAGACACAATTGTCAAGCGGTCCCGTTAATTTTGTTCAAATAAAACTTTTGCAATTGTTGCTCTATAAAACCGAATAAGCGTTATAAAAGCGGATGTTTTACGACTCTAAAAGATGTGCCATATTGTGGTGTATCATAAACAAACCATTATGAATAAGCGTTATATAAAGGTTAACGTTATAAGACGGTATTGTCAAGGGTCCTATTCACTTTTCTTATAAAAAAAATGTTTGCGAATAAGTGTTCCATAAAACCGATGTTTTATGACTCAAATATCGTTGTCTTATGATGGTGTATCAATCTATGGGACCCAAGTGTCAACTGTCATATTAAGTTATGTTTTAATAATACGCTTATAATAAGCGCTTTAAATAATTAATGTTTTATGACTTATATATCAAGTGTCCTATTATGGTGTATTGTAATAAAACCATAATTAATATGCATCCTTTAAGGGTCCTATTAAGTTTTGTTATAATAAAACTTTGCAAATAATCGCTTTAAAAAATGATGTTATAAAACCATTATACATAAGCCCTATAAAGGTTAACGTTATAATACCCACGTGTCAAAGATCCTATTAAATTTTGCTATAATAAAACTTTTGTGAATAAGCGCTTTAACTAATCGATGTCTTATGACTCAAAACTCAGTGTCCTATTATGGTTTATTATAATACAACCATAATGAATAAACGCCTTATAAAGGTAATTTATTAGGATCCATATTTTAAGTGTCATATTAAGTTATATGATAATAGGACCCCAAATCATCGACCATCCTATTATATACCTTTTAGGACATCGCCTAAGTAGCAAATATTTAAAAGGACCCTAAACGCTCATCCGTCCTATTAAATGCTTTTTAGGACCCATTATCATACCGCCCCACACAAAGGGTCCTAAAAGCCACTTTTGTTGCAATGTTTAGTCCTTTTTTTAATTAACTATTAATATTAGTATTATTTTTTACGCCGTCCGATTTTTACGTTGTCCGCTTTTCGTACGTTGTCCGACCGATTTTGCCCGATGATGTTGCGCACGTTGCCGTTAGATTGCCGATTACGCTGCCCGTTATTTTATTGCCCGTTATTTTACGCTGTTCGACGCTGCCGATGACGCCATCCGCTTTACGCCGCCGTTCCGCCACGCTGCTTAGTTACGTTGTCGATTGCTTACGCCGTCCGCGCATACGCCCGTTACGCTGCGCTCGTTGCCGCCCCACGCCATCGATGACGTTGCCCTTATTTTAAGCTCGTCGATACGCTGCCCTTTTACGTAAAAACGGACGAAACGTAAACAATCGAGGAAAACGAAAATTAGACGAAAACTTAAAATAAGAGACGAAAACGAAAACGGACGAAACGTAAAAATCAATAAAACGTTAAAACGACGAAACGTAAAAATCGGACGAAAACGTAAAAACGGACGAAAACGTAAACAATCGATCGAAACGTAAAAATCGACAAAACGTAAAAACGGACGAAACGATAAAACGATGAAACGTAAAAATCGGACTAAAACGAAATAACGGACGAAAACGTAAAATAACGGACGAAAATGTAAAAACTGATGAAAACGAAAACCGACGAAAACGAAAACGGACGAAAACGTAAAAACGGACGAAAACGTAAAAATCGGACTAAAACGTAAAAACGGAAACGAAAACGTAAAAAATAATACTAATATTAATAGTTAATTAAAAAAAAAGGACTAAATTTGCAAAATCTGGCGAAACACAGGGACCATTTGCGCAAGAAACTGAAAAGTAATAAAGAGAGAAGGGTATTTTAGTCATTTGATCTAGGCCATGGACGATTTCTGCCCCAAAGTTTCCCCACAGGGACGATATTTGCACTTTTCAAAGATTTGGGATGAAACGTGCAAATTGGCCAAAGTTTAGGGACGATTTTTGCAATTTACTCATAAATTTAATATAAAACTTTTTATTACCAATTCATAAATATCAAATTATCAAAGTTTTGATTGAGGTATTGGGTTCACCAATCAAGGAATTTAGCGTTAATTATCGTCCATTATACCATACTTTTGCATAAGTGTAAACACTTAGTGTTTCTGGTAATTACCACCAAGTGGCGCATGGAATTAAAACTAATTCGCCTTAAGATGAGTTTGTACATTTATGGCTTACTTAGTAGCTCCAATTTGACTCAAGCAAGCGGAGAGTTTGGTCATCAAGCAATAACTCCATCTTTAGGGTCACAATATTAATGCTCCCTCCTAGTACTTCCCACACGGTCCAGTCAAATTGGGTGAGCCGTTCGCACCATTTGTACCAAAATCATCAATCAATTAAACTATTGAAAACTTAACTCTTCAAAAACAAATCAAATTTCACCATTGTTTAGTCCGTATTATTTTTCTATTCAAAATTACCATTTGCTTAAAACTGTCGCACATAATAAACAAACAAGTAAAAAAAGTAAACAACTAAAAAATAATGTGCACATAACTAACCATTAATACGTATAAACAAGTAGCCACATACAACTTATTCGATAAAACTCTATTAATAATCAATGTCTAGGTTAAATTAATGTATATATTAATTAGGGCTTTCACTTTCTCAATTGAACGTGAGCCACATACATCGACGAATCGATTGCGTAAACCCATAATTAATAATACACCACATTGCACATAATGATTCATTAATATATATAATTGGAGTCTTCCCAATTCAAGATTTATCGTAAATAAACATGTGATAAATATATCTTAACAATTAAACAAATATTCAAGCAACTATCCATGACAAACATGCATGTATTATCATTGATATATCATAACAATTATACAAATAGTCACAAGATCGCATATTAAAATTCCATGTCACGTAACATATTATTCATGAATTAATCACGTAACATATATATTAATTATAGGTTTCGATAAAGTTAGCAAACAATTTTCAAACCCTAAAAAAATTTTAAGGATGTCGACTAAAAAAATTTAAGGGGTACGCCCCATATAAAAAAATAAATCAACCAAAAAAAATAATCCAAAACCCTAGATTAACCATATCAAACAACATACAATTATTCGTTTTTTACGCGTTTAGTAATTAATTACTCATTAAAACCAATGACTCGTGATGTCACTGTTGGAATTATATAACATGACATTCAATAAATAATCACAAAACATCAAAGTATACATGCGGAAGCGTATAGGATTTATTAACGAATAATTAATTAACATAAACAAGAATATGCGTACCTTACTTGATTCTAGCCGAACAAGAATCAAATCCACAAACTAGCAATTTGGATGAACCCTAATTAGGGTTTATAGGATTATATGAATTACCCCTTACCGTTTTGTAATTCAATCCAAGAATAATAACAATAATGTGTTAGTACCACTTTCTTGTACACACGTATTATACCAAATTAAAGGAATCCTAGTTTTAATCAAACCAAATAACTTGAGTTGGAAAAAGATGGTGATCGACACCCTAAGGGAGGTGTACGATCGGTTTGGAGCAAAAACACACACAAAACAATTTTAAGTTTAGCTTAATGAGTACAAGAGATAAATTACAAACACCCTTAGTTTTGTATTTATACCCAAACTAACTTGGTGAACAAGTTTGAGTTGTAGTTGGGTTGGGTTTGGGTCTCCTTGGCCGATCGGTGCTAATCATCCCCAAGGGATTCCGGAACCTTCCCAATATTTACAACTTAGTCCTTTTCCAATTACATTTAACGACCGTTAGTCCATTACAACTAATTTTAACGTCCGTTAGTTATTTCGTTTAATTAATAAATAAATACAACATTTATATTTAATTATTAACTTTAATTCTCATACGTAAAGTGTGCAATCCCGTGGTCTCGAGTTCGATCCTAACTCACGTCTATTAATTTATATCCATAAAACCAACAGTTAATTAGAAGTGTACAATTTTCAGATTATAACATCATAAGCACAACAACTGTGAAACACACAAAACAGAATCAGAATATACAATTATATAGAATTATATAGGTCGGTTGTTCTTAGTAAGTGTTTGGGATTATTTATTTATAACTACTTACGGGCTAAAAAAGCATTTCAAATAACTAACCCCGGACGTCATTTAATAATTCAATGACTAGGAGTGTATACTTAAGTGTTATACAAGCAGATAGCAATTTAGGAAACACTTGATAGCATATCTACATAAGCTTAATGAAACACATCATTGGTCTATGAACCATCTTAATTATATTCCAAGTGTACCTAAAATTCCACTTTACACATTCATAATCATAACCATCGAATGTTTCCTCTAAAATCAATCCAAAACATTTAATAAAAAGATACAACTCAACATAATAAATATCATTGCTTGATAGAACAAAGATATTAAAAAAGAAAAGAAAAAAAAATCATAATTGCAACATATAAAAACTTAATTATGAAATCAAGATCTCTCATTTTTAGGGGTTTGCTACGGCAGCGTTGGCAGGTGACTGTGGTGGTTAGGGTTTTGGGACGGATCTAACAGTGGTCAGGTGAAGAGGTGGTGGTGGTGGTGTACATGGAGAGAAAGAAGTGACTATTAATTTTCGTTTAGGCGGTTCAACTGAAAATTTTGAAGAGAATGTAAATTCAATCCCGCCTAAAACTTTATAAACCCCTGTATTTGGTTATAAGAGGTCCTAAAAGTGCTTTTGACATCTAGACAGGTGGAAATGAATATCACCGGTCCAAAAAGTAGTCTTTTAGACACGTTGTTTTGATTTTAACCGGGTTAAATGTATTTTTTGTATTTAGACATGTTGTTTTGATAGTAACAGGTTCAAATGACTTTTTAGCGGCCTAAAGTGCTTTTTAGACGTGTGCCTTTCGTAGAAGGTCTTTATAGGGAGGTCTAAAAGCCCCTTTTGTAGTAGTGATATGCCGTATAGGGTTTGTAACTTGACCAACATTTTCTGAAATCTGCACTTTCGAACAGTTTACATAAACTGAACATACATATTATTTAACATAACCAAACTCATACATTGTTTTTCATACATATTTAGACCCATTACATTTAAAATTGGGTAGTTTTGGTCTTATGCCAAACACTCTCGTTTTTGTTGGGATTTAATACTCATAACAATTATATAAAATCAAATAACATCATCAAAGCATGCAGCGGAAGTAATTAGGAATAATACATGTAAGTAATTAACTGAATAAGAAAACGCGTACCTTTTAGCAATTCAAGAATCAAACGATGATTAGAACAAGAACCAAAAACCCAAAACCCTAACTTTAGGGTTTATATAATTCGACCCAACCAAAAGTCGACCACCAAGATTACAAGCTCAAGCGTGCTTGTCCTTCGTTCTTGTACACACGTACTATTAGCGATTTGATGTGAAAAGCTAATTCCTTGAATCACAAATAAAACCAAACACTTGTTTCTTTAGTTAAGCAAAATCGAAACCCTTATGGTGAGGGGTGTTCGACCGGCCACAAAAGAAAGAGGGAAGAAGAGGAGAAATTAGGTATATTGGTGATCCAAGGTTAGGAGAATAATGAATACAAGGGTTTGTATATATACATTCTCAAAACTTGGTGACCAAGAAAAGCCTCCCTTGGGCTTTTGAGAAGCCACGACCGGCCACCCAATCCCAAAGGGATTCCGGATCCTTCTTGTCCACTAATTTCATTCTTAGTCCTCTTAGTTTACATTTAACGACCGTTAACCAAACCTCGTTAAATATTTAACTATCGTTATGTTTTATTTCGTGACTAATAACTAATAATAACATTTTATATATTAATTATTAACATCAACTCTCATACGTAATGTGTGCAATCCCGAAGGCTCGAGTTCGAATCCGGTCATACTAATATTAATAATTATCCATAAACCTTTCAGCTCCCACTGGATATTACTTAATATAGTAATGATATTGGTTAGTCTAGCTTTCACACGCCAATGCCCCGGATCAAATCGAGTATGGTCTCCTCGAAAACCATTTAATGATTCATCATTTTACTTATCCTTTGTTACTAATACTACATTAACTATGAAAATGGATCAAGTCATTTCATAAGTTAATATTCTGCTTCTCGTTGTATTCGATTGAACAAGATTACCAAATCATCTCGAACGTATTCCGATTGATCTTGGGTAAGGCCTTACAAACATCTTGCCAATCCTACGAGGGCCCAAATATAGTATTATACTTTGAAACAAATTCAAATGAACAAATTCTCTTGACTACAAACATAACTCATGAACTTTGTAACACTTCGAAAATAGCCCTTATAACTACCGCCACGGATAGCGTTAGACTATCTTTACACAAATGCACTACATTCATATCGCTTATCCGGTACCTCAAGTCCGAGGATAAACACTTCATGATATACTTAATGACAAAAATCCATAAAGTATCATCATGTAAATTTGGGATGAGTCCTATATTCAATTCATTGAATATCATGTGAATCTGGTATGTCCCACGCATCAATATACTTTAAAAGTATATTCTACCAAAACTCATATTTGTCTTAATTCAATGGCATTCCCACATCATTAATCGACAACGGACTATTTAGAATAACATAAGTTATTCACGGATTAAACATGCAAATACAGAATATAATATTAAGAAAATGAAAATAAACATAACCAATATTTTATTTCATTTAAATAATATTTGTTCAAAACATCCCTTATCCAAATACTAAATAGATCAATGCATGATAATACTGTTAATGAATTATGCCTCAAGTAATGACAATCATACTTGTTGACAAGGCATAATTTCAACTAACTTTGATCTATCGGAATTTTGAGAATACTTATCTTAAGAATTCAACTAGTGAAGTTCTTGTATGTGTGCATTCAAAATATTTTGATATTGCCACATAATATTTCATAAAGTGTGTGACATCCTCAACCACCAATTTATGACAATCAAACTTTCAAACAATTTTAAAGTTTAAAGCATTCTAATTCTTTATTGTATAATGCAACTATCCTCTTGGTTGAGCACAACTAGTTCACATGGCCATTTACAAGGATGAAATCCTCCCATGACTAGTATTGAGTGTCATCTCAATTATACCAGCATCATTGTATACAAACAACAATATGCTCTTTAAAAATTTCATAAACTTCAATATCTACATTGTAATGTTTGATGCCTTCCAAACTTTCAAGTTTGTTGGCTATGACAATTACATAACAATTGTTGTATTGCTCATCTATAGAATTTTGAGAGCAATTCGGTCGAGGAATGTAATTCTAGATTCAACATATTCTATTAGAATATTCATTCTAATAACTTCATTAGATATCAATGTTGTCAAATCATCTTGCCTTCAAGCATGATACAACAATCACATGATGTTCATGAAAAATCCTTGTGTCAAACTAAGATTTTATTCATGTTCTACATATCCATTTTACAAATGATATATCATGTTCTTTTAGACTCATTTATTTTACCGCACATGTTTATAAACATATTTTCCAAGGTTGTATGTCTTATTTTCTAAATCTTTCAAGTGAAGTTCCATTCCAAACCAGAACTTAACATTTTATCTTAGATGGAATGTTACTACCCACATCATATAAGATTTTAAAGAAAATAAACATAATACTCCCACTAGCTTTCAGGAATACATAGAAATTATCTTATTTTAATTTTTAAACCAAACTTTGATTTAATAGTTAAACATAAGAATCATCTCCTAGATGCATGCATATATCCATTCATGGATTCTTGCAGTTTGTACATTTCCAAAGATTATGTGAATTCATAAAACTCCTTTTGATTGCTTATCGTCCTCGCAAAAACAGTCACACATAAATAGTTTTAATATTCCATTGTCATTTTTCATATAAATAAAATTAAGTATGACAATCATAATCATTATATATTTAATGTGCCAAGGAAAGAATATTCAATCACAGTTAATTGCTTAAGTGTGATTAATAATCTTGTCACAAGCCATGCATTAAACACATGTACAATTTTGTCCATATAATTTCTACACAAAGAATTTAAACCACTAGGGTTTTCCTTCCTTTGAAGAAACTCATCTTTATTAAGATAAACCAAGTTTACAAAGTTGATTATCTCTTTGAACAGCATCTTGTCATTCATAGTATGAATAATTTACCACAATTCAATGTTAGGTAATATATCATTATGATTAACAGGTTTACCATGATCCTGTAATTCATATTTCTCATCATATCAAATATCTGAGATATCCTTGCGGATCTATGAATGAAAATTCCTCCATTTTGAGGTATATCATATTTGACCTCATCATGATATTCACTAGTGTATTTTATAAGATTATGTGTTTTGTAATTGTAATTTAATCTCTTCAAGATCTAAACAAAACTCCCACTTGCTTTTGTAATTTAAAGACTATCTACAAATACTTCAAAGCAAGTAGAACAACACCAAATTGTTTTCTTTTGGGATATTACAAAACACATTGACAGTTCAGAATCTTGTTCGTTAATAACCTACTCCATAAGTAGTTTTAACAATTCAAAACTTCAATATAAGACTCAATGTGATTCATCACATTCCATACTAAAATGGTGTCTTATTAATCTTCTAGGTTTGAGTTTATTAAGTATATCCAATCAATACTCAATTTTCTAACCTTGATAAATTTTGGAAGAAAAGAAGATATAGTTATCTTGAATCAAACAATGTAACAAATGTTTGATTCTTCTAACTCAACATTCCATATACATACAAGATTTCATTAGAATTAATATTGTAAGACAATCTAACAATATGTAAGATAAACATATTCCTTTTGGCTTACCTATTTACCAATTAAATCATCTTAATGGTAAAATAAAATTCCAAGCCAATTGCATGCTTTATAACTCAAGTACTTTTGATCAAGTCACTTCATGTCCATGTCCCAACTAGAAAACATAAACAGTTATAATCTCATATATCGTTATAAGTCATTTACCAATGACTTTATGTCTTAATAAGAAGACATAACAAGTTAACGACATTTTATATTATATGTCTTGTAATAATGAAAAGACTTCATGTTTGTGACTTTACAAAGAAACACATAAACATTTATAATTTAAAGTAATTATGAACACCACATCATGGTTTCAATTAATTTATTTTCAAGTTAATATACTACTCTATCTATTTATGTCATTCTAAAATACATAAATATTTAAGATAGTATTTAATTATGTCATTCCATGAAGTGTCCAACTTAAGAAACCTGAAAAGCATCCACGCCCGATCCCACGACAAGTGGAGATTTACCTTGAGATTACAATCTAGCCAAGATCTCACTTAACCTAAAATGTAACTTCAAGTGTTTCTATATTTTGAATGACATAAGACATAAAAGTAGTCTATGTTATAATCTTGACACATGTTCTTTAAGCAAGACAATCTTATTAGAACGTTAATCTCTTACCCACGATCAAGAGAATCCATTAATCATATTTGTATGTGTTGTTCCTTTGCACACAATAAATACTTCTCCCACTTGTGCATAGAACAACATCATATAGTAGATAAACACCATGACATTCGTTTGTTTATGTGAGCAATATGATAGTGTCATAGATATATAAGCATTACAAGTAGATGTAGGAACACTTAATTATCAAGGAAACGTTCATGACTATCCTTGAGAATATGAATGTCTACATTTTTGAACGTAATGTATTATTTCAAGAAATCTAGAAATAATCTGAGTTATTACCAAGATAATAACTTGTAACTCCCACTGAATTAGACAACGTTACAATAATGTCTTATTCAGTAATACACCATACTCCCACTGGATTTGACAACATCGTAAGTGTTTCATTAACCAGTGAAAATAGCGTGCTATTACGTTGTAACTCCTTTCAAAGACTATTCGTAACAATTACTTAGGTACTAAAAGAGTGTATTCTACTCTGTAGATGATGGATCATCCATCATACTATTAACTTGAAAAATTGAGCATGCAATTTCTTCCATAATAGGTCTACTATCCCCATAATGGTGTGTAGCACCTTTAATTGGTCAAAGCAAAACAACTAGATAAAATATACTAGTTTGTCTTTTACCAATTTTGCGGTAATTAGTCTATCTTCTAATTTGATAACTCATAAAATGTCAAACATGTTTTCTGGTTGACCAAAACGTCATATATGAATTCAATCACCAACAGAGGGTAATGAAATCTCTTAAGGAAAACATGGTGTGCAATTTTCTTAACTATTAAAGTTGCTATGAGTTATATTAGAATTTAGACAATTCTAATGTTCATAACATACCTTTCTCAATCACGAAAAGGAATAGGATTGAGTCACACTCTTCTTCCATGGAAAAGAGTTTATGTTTGTCTTTTAGTAAATTTTTCTTGATCAAACATTTGTTTGAAAACAGAACTAGATCAATTTACCAAAGCCCAAACTACGTTTACGATTTAATGTTGCATTAATACAATCAAAAGAATTAACAAAATTCAATTTTTAGTATTTTCGATAATTAAATCTTTCAAGAAAATAAAATACCCTTTGGTCAATATTCATATTAACCATAGTATTTTTCTTGAATTTTGGATCCTCATTATCATAGTTTCACCACATCAGTTGATCTGCTAGTGATGAAAGTATAGAATAAGTAATCGTTGAAAAACGATAATTGACAAACAAGTTTCCAATTCCAAAAATTATGGGATTTACAATTTTGCCAAAACAATTAATGCAAAATGTAAGCATGTTTTATCCCATCTTATGCCTTAAGTCATAGGTCTCACTAACTAACTTAATTAAGTTGTCTAATTTAGAAACCGCAAATCATTGTCGAGGTCTCACACAACAAAATAATTCACCTTGTTATTGTAATCTAGATCAAGGTCTCACATAACTAAACTACAACTTCAAGTGTTTCATATCATTAGATGGCATAAACTTAAATTTAAAGGGTACAATTTTGATGTGTAATCAAAACTTATGTATAAAGAAGCATGCATACAACTTTATAACACAAAATTTTGAAAAAACTTACTTGTATTTTAATTGCTAAGATTAAATTCTACAAAGTTTTAATCGATGCGTTGAGAAACTTACAACTTTGCACTAAGATGCTTCGTACATAGAATGGTTATACTAGGTAGCTCCAATCGAACTCACAGAGGCGAGAGGACCGTGTGTCACCAAGCATAACCTTAGACATCCTTCGGTGATCATGCGCACTTCTTTTAACCCTTTTAGTTTGTTCTAGTGGGTGAGCCGTTCTAACCATTTAGTACAATCGCATCAATCGATTAAAAGTTCAAGAATAATTCTTAGATAACAAATCAGTTTTGCCATTATTTAGTCTATTTAATTTTCTATTCATAAAAAACCCCTTTTGCTTACTAACATGTCAAACAATATATAAACAAAAAAGCATTTTAATAAAAATTAAACACACTCAAATAATATAAACATATAACTAAACAATTTTAACATATGTAAAAACAAGACTAAAATACACCGTTGGTCCCTAAACTTGTAGTGGAGGATCGCGATGGGACGAAACCGGGCATAATCATCGCCACGGGTCCAAACAAGAGCGATTAAATGCCGAATGGTCCCTTGACCACTAACACCTATGTCAACGACTCTTTTTCGTTAGTTTCACGAGGTAATATAGTCCAATCACATTTATAACTCAACCTAGTTAATTATGAGAAACGGTTTACCATATACCATCTTGATTGTTTTCCGCCTTCTTCACACAACCCGCACACACTTTAACAATGGCGCATAAGGAGCTTACTTGTACGGATGTAATCGATGAGATGGTAAAATATGTGAAGGCAAAATACGGAATACTTGGTTAAAAGAAGATGAAATGTCCGATGAAATGTTTGATGATTTATGCAGATTTGCGAAAGAAGCTCAAGTGATGAAAGGTTAGTCGGGTTTTTTGTATTTGTGTTATTCCCATTTTAAGGGAGGAGCATAAATTACTCCTATTTATTTGATGTAAACCGAGCGGTTTTAATCATCAAAAGAGGATTATAGCAAGCTAAAGGTATCTCGCCGATATGGTTGACTATGCTATGGCTACTTATGGGAATAAGTGGGATATAGGAGATGACATTGTCGATGTGATACTTGAAGACTTGTGGGAAAAATATGGGAATAAGGAGTCTCGAAAGGTCGACTTTAGAGTGAATGTTTACAAGCTAAGAAAGTTGTAATGGGTCAACTCGAATATATCTGCTTTTGTCTATCTTTCCGGATACTAATGTGAAGGAAATGAAGTTGATGTCATCATTATTTCGCACACATCCGATGATGAGTGTGGGAACATGTCTTCTAAGACCACTAATTCGAAAGGTTCCACTTCCCAAGCTTCCAGCGCCCAAGGCTTCCGCTCCCAAAGTTGTACTTGGTCTTGTAGCGTACTGTGGGATGCTCCGGCACAAATAGGAATGAGTGGTATGTGCCTCCCCTAAGGACCTCAAGTCTCCCCATGAATAACAAGCCTCCCATCAAGAAGTTCACCGTTATTTTTAGTTGTTGATGTAATGAAGATGTATAGTTTTGCACGATGATGGTTAATGAAAACGATACTTGTTAACATGTATGTTTTGCTTCATATGGTGTAATTAGGTGGTGGTGTAGGTATATTTTGGAAATGTTGTTTTCTTTTTGTAGTTTGCGCTTGCATATCCGGTTTAGGTGGGTGCTTGGGAAAACCCATTTTGACTTATAAGGTCAACATAAACCAAATTATTAGAGGATACGAAACCGAATTGTTAGTTTTAAAATCTCGCTTGTTTGACTTATAAAGTCAATGATTCAAATTGTAACCAAAATTCAATTATTATAACAAAAGAAGCACACATATCGCTTAAAGCTACATTTAGACCGAAGACAACATAACATTTCTTGCTAGGAATTCACTGCGATAAATGACTAGTAGGTGATCCATTTGCTCTTTCAACAGGTGCTTCACGTGGTGTTTGGCTTGGCGAACTCCACTTGCTATTTCGATTGTAGGTGGTTCACTTAGTTCTTCATCATCGCCCAAGGATGCACCAACACTATTAGGTGCGTAAATATGTAGACCCATCACATATCCACCACTATCTCCCGTGGTTGTGTTTTCCTTGTAACACCATCTCTACCAAGATAAGATGTGTTTCCTTATCTCAAGGCACACGGACAAACATACCACATGAAAGCTCTATAAGGTGGACGCTTGCAAAAAGGTCAATCCAACCTGTTTTCCCTTTGAAGCCAACAATCAATGCATACCATTTGACAACCATTTTCTACATCCATGGTGATAATATGGTGGCATGATAAACAATTGTCGACTTAAGATGTGTTATATAAGTAGATGGAGTTGTGGTTGTTGAACAAGTAGATAAGGAGTAAAGACAACATAAATTCTTACAAGCTAGTCAACTTATAAAGTCAACAAAAAACAAAAACATGTTGAAACATAATATTGTCGATATTACAAAATGGCTAGAAGAGTAGAAGCCTCAAACCTTAGAAAAGCGCTAGAATTTGTTACTTTCAGAGCGTGAATTTTATCCAAGACATATGGATGTCTTGGATATAACTCTTCCACGACAATCCATAGTAAGTCGCCTCATACTCTGCATCTTGAAGCCAATTTTTCCTCTCCCATTCCTCTTCAATTCTTTTGTACATTCTCTCCTCTTCCAAAACTCACTGAATGCTTCTTCATCCAACTGGATCGCTTCTTCATTTTCCTCCAAATTTATGTGTTCTTCTTCTTGCTCGTAAAGAGCATCATAAATCTCTTGTTCCATAGTCTTTCTTATATCCTCTTCATCCATCCACTTCAAAAGTAATACATTTGTACATCAACTAGAATGTAAACACACTAGAACAATCGTTATACAAATGACAATTAAATGAATACATGTTGCCTTCTGCCATCACAATGCCTTTTTCTACCTCGAACCATACTTTCCTTTGTTGGTTTTGGTACCGATCCTTGTGATGTTTAGACTTATTATGTCCAACAGTTTGACAATTGGAGCATTTAATGCTTACGAGCTCTAGATTTACCCATTTTGACTCAATTTCTCCGAAAGGGTTGGGTTTATGTATTTGAATTCAAATTTGTGGTAAAATGTGAGAATAAAGTGCGTGCTATAAGTTAATGCAAGACCGGATAGGGACTAAAACCTGTCCCCACACTCTAAATCTGTTTGACCAAGGACCATAGTTCCACCAACACCCAACACAATCAAAACCATATTACAACTCTCTTACACGAATACAACAATTAACAACATAATTAACTAATTAAAACAAGAGAACATAACATATAGATTCATTAACTTCATATTAAAACACTAGAACTTAAATATTCAAGACATATTTTCCAAAAAAAAGGGAAAACATAACCATAGCATTTCCTTCTCAACACTTCCTAAGATGATCAAGGAAGTTGTTCTGTCACACACCGTGAGTGTGTCGACAGATCATCCTCCGTATCTCCAACGCCTTCAACACATTAGCATTTTGCCTGCGAAGATCCTCGATAACCTTGTAGTTCATCACCGTAGTTCAAAGCCTTCGATCTCGAGATGTATTGTTGGGTTTCCTTCATACCCGAATCAAGTCACCAAAGTGTTTTGGAGTCCTTTAGCAATTTTGATGTCCTTATCGCTTTTCTCTCGATAAAAGAGAAATCGAGTCAAACATGTAGTCGGAGTTCAAGATTTGGCGAGTTCTTCAAGTAGTGGGAAGTCACCATTGGGAGGTTGTTTCTTGTGATTGTTGGTATGCAAATGATATAGTGTATTAACCAATAAATAGAAAAAACAACCGGACGCTCCAAATTCGTGGACTAATTGTGAAGTTAGTAAACACGTAAAAGTCAAGTTTGTGTGACAAAAATACGCGGAATTTTAAGTGCAAAACGGCCGACCGCCAAATTGAGGGACCAATTGTGACATTATAAACCTAGTACCGCAACTTGGCCTTTTGCCTTCCTTGATACGCATATACACAATTAATGTGTTTGGAATCACCAAAAGAACCCAACTAACAAGATCCGAAACCATAAACACTATCATAATAACCCACCCATTTAACAAAACCCAATTAAAACGAAACCTAACATACATCCACACTCACGCATCGAAACACACATCTAGTCAAACCCATTGTTAAAAACAAAAAGTAAGAATGAAGGATGAAGCATATTCGTCTCCACGCTTAAGGATGTCAAGGAAGAAGAAGAAGGTGAGGTCCTGCTCGTAATCCACTATAATGGGGTTTTGATTATAGCCCACTCTGTATGAAAGAGGTTCATTAATTAACTGTGCCTTTACCAAATGATAGGGACATATTTAGTTCAAGCCTTGATAATGTGTTATCGAGATTAATGAACAAAATGGGCGTTGTTTTTTGTGATCCTAAACAATCCCTAGAAAATGGTTTGCATTTGATTCATACCGATGTTGATGTTCATACCTTGTTTGGAATGGTCAAACAAATGACCAGCTTGATATCTTCATAGCCCACAAGCCCCAAAAGTTAGCACAATTTTACTTAAAAATATCGCTTTGAAGTTGTGGGTTGGGAGCAGATGCAAACTTTAGGATGCTTAGTCAAACACCTTTAGGACTACAAGTCAATGGCAGGGATCGATAAGAAAAAAATGCAGGGGTGGAACTAGGACACCAAGAGTGAAAGGAGGGTAGTAATCAAGGACGAAGAAGGGTTGTAGCTAAAAAAGGGACAAAATTAAAGGAAATGGAAAAGGAAAGATGGTTGATGAAGAGGAGGTTTGCCCGTAAAAAGGGAGACAAGTTGTTCAAGAATTTAAGCGAGGTTTAGATGGGAAGGGAAGGCCAAAATGGTTGAGTTTGCGGGGTTTGATGTTGAGAACTTGCCAGGTTTGACTTGGAGGAAGGTGAAAGGGTTGGTGGTGTCTTTGCAGATGTTTCAAGCGGTGTTAAGACACCCTTTCGAGCAAAGAAAAGATTACAAACTGCGCCCTAGCACTCTTCGCCCAAAGGCGACCCTAGGTGATGTTTCGATGATGAATACCATGTCATGTGTTAAATTCCATTAACTCAGAACACTACAGTTCATAACTTATATGTTTGTAATTTGTATACTTGTTTTAGCGAGACAAGGTGGCAAAGAAGATCATCAACTTAGGCCTAACAGCTTTTGTCGGTTCAACAGTTTCGGATATCAATCTCATCTGTAGATCATTTGAAGATTCAAGATTGAACGTTTTGAAGTTGGGCCCAAATTCATCTTCTATATTTTGTAACGAATCAAGAAATTAACATGTATCGACAATGACTCCGTAGTATCGCTTATGTTCCAGTTTAATCAAACACCGTATATAGTTGATTGTTATAAGTCAACTAGCTAAGTAGTTGATAATGTATATATTTGTTTGTTAATCCCGGTAAATTTCATGAGCTATTACTTTCTTTACAAGTTGACTTTTATGAAGTCATACTTAAGTTGTGAGGACTCAGAACACCGATATTATTTGTTCAAAGAATATCACTTTTTGTTTTGGTGGAATAGTTCTTGGGTTAGAATTAACTAGGTTGAGTTATAAATGTGATTGGACTATATTACCCTCGTGAAACTAACAGAAAAGAGTCGTTGACATAGGTGTTAGTGGTCAAGGGACCATTCTGGCATTTAATCGCTACTGTTTGGACCCGTGGCGATGATTATGCCCGGTTTCGTCCCATCGCGATCCTCCACTACAAGTTTAGGGACCAACGGTATATTTTAGTCTAAAAACAATTAGCCACATGCATAATTATTTCAATAAACTCTAATAAACAATTCTAGGCGTAAATAAATGCATACATTAACTAGTGCTTTCATCTCGCGAGAAGATGAGCCACATACATCGACAAGTCGATTGCGTAAGCCAAAGTTAATAATATACCAATTAGCACGTAACGAATTTTTATTAGTCATAATTGAGGTCATCCCCAATTTAATAATTATCAAATAAATAGAACATGTGTGTATCACTTAACAATTAATCAATAAACAATAAACAATACTCCATGGCAAAACATGCATGTTCCACCATGGATCCCGCATAACAATTATCACCCAAGATACGCATATTACATGGCACATAACAATTATTCATTAATTAACCACGTAAAATAAGCATGCAATCATAGGGTTTCTACAAGTTTTACAAAATTAAAACCTAATTAAATAAAATAAGGTAATCGACCTATAATAAAAATTAGGTTTCAATTCAAAACCCTAGAAACCATAAAAAGCATGCATATAATCATAAAGATTCAATTTTTATGTGTTTCGGTAATTAATTACATCATATTAACGGCTCGTGATGCCATTGTTGGGATTTAATACTCATAACAATTATATAAAATCAAATAACATCATCAAAGAATGCAGTGGAAGTAATTAGGAATAATACATGTAAGTAATTAACCGAATAAGAAAACGCGTACCTTTTAGCAATTCAAGAATCAAACGATGATTAGAACAAGAACCAAAAACCCAAAACCCTAACTTTAGGGTTTATATAATTCGACCCAACCAAAAGTCGACCACCAAGATTACAAGCTCAAGCGTGCTTGTCCTTCGTTCTTGTACACACGTACTATTAGCGATTTGATGTGAAAAGCTAGTTCCTTGAATCACAAATAAAACCAAACACTTGTTTCTTTAGTTAAGCAAAATCGAAACCCTTATGGTGAGGGGTGTTCGACCGCCACAAAAGAAAAGAGGAAGAAGGAGAAATTAGGTATATTGGTGATCAAAGGTTGGGAGAATAATGAATCTGAGGGTTTGATATATACATTCTCAAAACTTGGTGACCAAGAAAAGCCTCCCTTGGGCTTTTGAGAAGCCACGACCGGCCACCCAATCCCAAAGGGATTCCGGATCCTTCTTGTCCACTAATTTCATTCTTAGTCCTCTTAATTAGTTTACATTTAACGACCGTTAACCAAACCTCGTTAAATATTTAACTATCGTTATGTTTTATTTCGTGACTAATTACTAATAATAACATTTTATATATTAATTATTAACATCAACTCTCATACGTAATGTGTGCAATCCCGAAGGCTCGAGTTCGAATCCGGTCATGCTAATATTAATAATTATCCATAAACCTTTCAGTTTTTACTACAAGTTCTACATGAAAACATAAACATTTCTGGAAATTGTTTGCATAGTTACAAAAAAACACTTTGAGCGTTACGAGTTTTATCATGAGGAAGCATGAAGAGAGCTCATTACCAACCCGAGCTTCACCACTAGTAAGACTACTTTGTTAGAATAACATTACTTATTAGGTTGATTATATTGCTTTTTATAAGTAAGACTACTTTGTTAGAACAACTACTTATTTTGTAAGTTTAAAGTAAAAAATTAGATCCGTCATCCAAATCCATTGCTTTCATGCAATACCTCAATGGGCATTTTGGTACTTCAACCAGTCAAGATAATATTGCTACATAATTGTCCAGTCCTGCATGCACGGAGAAAATTAGGTCATTAGGTGCGATAATCCATAAGTTTGAAAGCTCTATAAAATAAGAAACTAATTTCAAGAAGATTCATTTAATTCATTAGCTCATCACTAAGTTATATGGGTACCTTAAAATCCATATTCGCTCTTCTCCTTTTGTTTACCTACCTTTCATCACACTCTGCATATGCTTGCTGTGACGAGAGTCTACCGGTGTGTTGTGGAAATAATTATTGTTGCCCTGATGGATACGAATGCTGCGGTCAACCAGGTGGAGATTGCGCAAAGGTAATGTATAGTACATGTTCTTACCGAGCACTTTTTTGTGTCAGGATATGATATATCGTTTTTCTTCACTACAACACAAATCAATTGGTTCTGTACTTCTGTATCTACAAATCACTGTTATATTATTTTTCCGCAGTTATACATGCTGTACTCATAATCTCATGAAACAGTGTTAAAACTTAAAAGCGTGACATAACTTTTTGTCATGTACAAGGTTTCTTGAACGGGTGAAATATTTACATATTTCTTTTAGTAATTTTAAATTGTACTCTCATTTTACTGTGTTTTATAGGTTTGTGATGCGCCTAGAGTTGTTCAAAAGAAGCAGCAATCCATTACAAACAAGACGCCACATGAGACGACCACATAAATACTTGTGAAAAGCCCACCTCCTAAGTGAAAGAAGAATCCGTTTGCCCGGCTTTACAAACACTAAAGGTGACAAAGTAGGGGTATGTAGTTGATGGATTGAGATCCTCTCAAGTTTTATTGAACATGACTCTTAGTATTATTTTGAGTGTAATTACGAATATAAGTAAAATAAAAGTGACATGTTAAAGGGCCCACATATTTTCCCTTGTTCGTATTAAACTTTAGAGGATTTTAATCATAAATAAAAGAATTGAGATCTTTCATGTTTAACTCTCTATGTTCTTTTCGTGTTAATGATATTGTGAGAGGAAGAAAAAATAATGAGTCTCTTGTTTTACTAAGTGGTTATTCTCACTTTATCATTCTGATTCAAAACCATTAAAGGTGAACTTGAGAGAATTCTTATCGTAAATCAACCCATCTTTGAATTGTCATTATATATTTTATTTTTTCAAAGACATCGAAATTTATTTAAATAAAAACGAAATACAAGAGAAAAAAAATACACGACACAAACAGACAAAAACCTAGAAGAATTGGACAATGGAACTCTAGCCCCTAATAGAATTGGACTACACAAGAAATTACAATTAAGAACTAAGAGAATTTGAGAAAAAAAAAAAAAAAAAAAAAAAAACGAATTGGAGAATACAAGAATTGGACAATTAATACAAAAATTGGGGAAAAAAATTACACAACACAAGAACCTAAAGGATTGGACAATACAAGAAATTACAATAAAGAACTAAAAGCATCTATGGTATAAACTTTCAAAAGTTTATATGAATGTCACGTCATGAACTCATATAAACTTGCACATTTATTCTAAAGTTTGTCGATTGTTCCTGCAAGAAGCCAATGATTACAATAGATGCCCAAAGGAGTAAGAACTACAAAAATAAAAAGTGGACCATTAATTTTGATCATGATTCATAAGCAATTCGTGAACTTGAAGTCCATATCCAAATACTAATGGTCTTACTACGCCAATTTGCACTTCTCGCAACGGGGACTTATAGCGTCGACGGATGTCGTAGCTATAGGTCCACAAAACAACAAAAATCAACTTTCTTGGCCCCGTATTTGACCAGACCTTTAACGGCGAAATGTCCTCGCTAAAGGTTCCCTAGACAACAACCCGAGTCCATATTAAATCTTTGACTTTAACTATAACCTATAGCGACGACACAGTGGTCGCTATAAGTTTAGTGACGACCGATGTTTCAGTCACGGTCAATATATAACCTATAGAGACGGAGTTTATTAAGACCACGTGTCGTCGTCGCTATAAGTGAAAAATGTAGTAGTGGTCCCTTGTAACACAAGTTGAAAGATGTTTAACTCTATAAATAGAAACCAAGTTTAATGGATTTCAATCATTTCACAATTCATTTGCCTATCTACTAGAATGGGTCGGGTTCCTTCAGACTGGTTCTTATTCTCTTAGCTTGTTTACGTTTTTTTTTCAACATTATCTTACTCTTTATCATGGACTCTCTCTGATGAGTCTAGATGATCAACAAACCTATTTTATCGACTGTAAATGAACATGTCCCAACACCACTTAGCTCGCACAGCGACATACATCACAACCATTAACAAGTATCAAGTGTCCCGGCCGGTAGCACATATTGTGACAATGGCCAGACGTGTTGGCTCTTAAGGATATTATGGTTAGGGGTGTTCAAAAAATCCGAGAAACCGACAAACCGAGCCGATCCGCTCAATCCGAAACCGCAAAAAACCGATAACCGAAGAAACCGAAATTGAGAAAAACCGAAACCGGAAAAACCCGCTTATCATGGTTCGGTTTCGGTTTTTACTTTTAGTTATCATGATTACCCAAACCGAACCGCTTATAATACGTACGTAGGTTTCAACAAACTATTCTTAAAATGTACAAGTATTAACTATCTTATTGCATTACTTTTATCGTATAACGATTTTTACTTACCTAATGTGATCATTTACTAACGCCATGGATTACATATGATTAAAGTGATCGTCTTATAAACTTCAAATAAATAGTATTAGTTATTTTGTTACATATGATAATTTGAATGATTTATCAGAACGAACAACATTATTACGACTTAAATCTTTTCAATGTTATTTAATTTTAATACAATTGACATATTACGTTCTAATTTATGTTATTGTTCGTCCGATTCAATTCGATTAATTTTTTTAAATTGTTAACCTTGACCCGAACGGCGGGTAACCGCTCATTTTGGGTACCCGCATGTCCGGTTACCCGCCTAGTACGGTTCGGTTTCGGATAGTAAAATGAACTACCCGCCCCGCGATGGATAGTTAAAATCTCTAACCGAACCGAGCCGAGCCGAACCGCTCCGTGAACACCCCTAATTATGGTGTTTGTGATATGCCGAATTTTCTTAAAAATTAATTGTCTTTCTGGTATTCGCGAGCATGATGCATGTTGCTTCTGCAACCCCAAATGGCCTATGGCTAGTGCTTATAGCAAATATGTATAATGTACTTCACATGCATGCATGACTTTTTCTGTTGGATATTTATAAGTTCAAAATGCTGAACATGTTGTTCATGCTATGTTAAAGACTATTTTCATTTGTTTGTATTGTAAATATAAGACATATGTAGTCTTGATTAAATGTATGATCAAAGACTGCACACTAACTTAGATATGGCTATAAGCCACTCAGACATATCATTGACCACATGTTATGGTCGTTTAGACAGTTATTGGAAAGGCAGTTATATGACAGTTAAAGTTGTTAAAAGACATAATTGTTTGGTTCAATGAACCAACACAACTTTGGTCATACCCTTTCACAAACTATATATAGGATTGTAAAATTCGTTTATCAATAATCAATACAGTTTATTTCGTGTTAAACTTTCCCTCCTTATTTCTTTGTCATAATCTGCACAATTCTACTGCACACAATATTGCACTAATTCACTGCACTCAATATCCTCTCAATTCACTGCACCATGACACATAAGCAGAGATTCACTGATATCAAATGGCCTAGAAGCACTTACATCCCTAGAGAATCTGTTGGCCAATTCAATAAATGGCATCAGAGCACAAAAACTGGGAGAATCTTGCCAAACAGATTCCAAAGGGAATTCATATCAAGACATATTCAAAGAGAGAGTAGCACCAAGTTTGGGTGATGCATGAGGCAACTATCACAGGATTGCAAAGCCATGCTGAAGAAGAAATTGCTGGACATTGAAGCATACAACCAGTCCTTACCAAAACCACAAAGCAACACAGAAAAACATAAAAGGTATATATGCTATGGTTGTGGTGTTAGGGGACACATTGCTGCAAATTGTCCTAACAAAGAGAAGAAGAAGCAGGGAATCAAAGGAGAAAACAGGAACTTCTAATATCCAAATCACCTACCCAGAATTCATACACCTATCCACAGACTTCATGGTGTAAGGGACTGATGAAGAGGGGTGGGATAAGATCTGGTATATCAGCAATCAAATAGACAAACATGTCTGTTCAAATTTGAACCTATTTGCTAAGATTAAAGAGAAGTTTGTTGTGGAAAATACACAAGAACAAAACAAACTTATGTTTCTTCATGGGATTTGAGAGGTACAAATACTGATAGGGTCAGATATCCTTATCATCCCTGGTACACACCAGATGTTTCTTTTAACAACTTATCTGCCAAGCAATTGGAGTCACAAGGATTGGAACTCACCTTCAAAGGCAATAGATGCAAGCCAGTACCTATGTTTAAATGCCCACAAGATTGTTGTTTTGATCAAAACAAGATGAAGAACAGGCAGAACAAATATATGGATGATTTCTATTAATTACTTGACGAGAGTTCTTTGGAAAAAAGGGAGGAGAATCAGATTGGCACCATCACAAAATAAGATGAATTCATCTGTGTTAAAGGTGTACATTATCCTATTACAATTTACTCTTTTAAAGATTTGTTTCATTTCTTGACTTAATACAAATTGATGAAATAATAAGCCAATAATGGGACAATTTTAGAAAAGCATTTGATAATGCATTTATCTGGTTCTATACTATCCATTTATAGGGACCTACCAGGACCCATTCCACCCAAAATTAAGAATAGAGATATCCACTTGATGGATCTCTACAAACTTATGGACGCACTTGGGGGGTACCTCAGTGTAGTCTTTTCACAAGATTTTGATTATATTGCAGAAATATTTGGCCTTGAAAAAGAAAATGGCCATGAGATAAAAGCATGCTACAATCATTATTTGGATGTCTTTAAGTCTTATTACAACACTGCTAGGGCCTCACACACTGAAACAGAAGGACTTGTTTCAAGAAGCATGGAAAAATGCTATGGAGGGATTCCAAAAAGAGAACCCATGATCAAGCAGAAATACAAAAGATTGGAGCACTTTGGCGTGATACTGGAGAATCTCAACAGCAATGAAGAATCAAGCAACATGAATTATCAAGAAGAAGGGACAAGAAGCTCTAAGATTGAAGGAGACTATGACAGTGATGATTTTACAATCATCATCTGAATGGACCAGGAAGGAAGACAAAGAACACCATCATTTTGTCCTTAAGGAGGAATGTTGGATATTTATAAGTTCAAAATGTTGAACATGTTGTTCATGCCATGTTAAAGACTATTTTCATTTGTTTGTATTGCAAATATAAGACATATGCAGTCTTGATCAAATGTATGATCAAAGACTGCACACTAACTTAGATATGGCTATAAGCCACTCAGACATATCATTGACCACATGTTATGGTCGGTTAGACAGTTATTGGAAGGGCAATTATATGACAGTTAAAGTTGTTAAAAGACATAACTGTTTGGTTCAATGAACCAACACAACTTTTGGTCATACCCTTTCACAAACTATATATAGGATTGTAAAATTCGTTTATCAATAATCAATACAGTTTATTTCTTGTTAACTTTCCCTCCTTATTTCTTTGTCATAATCTGCACAATTCTACTGCACACAATATTGCACTAATTCACTGCACTCAATATCCTCTCAATTCACTGCACAATGGCACATAATCAGAAATTCACTAATATCAAATGGCCTAGAAGCACTTACATCCCTAGAGAATCTGTTGGCCAATTCAATATTTTCATCGTATGACTGAAGTTTGGAATATGTGATCGAGTACTATACAAACATACAACATGCTACACTAAAACCTTTATCAAACTGTGAGGTTTTCTTCTCCTAAAATTAGAAAACAACCCTAAGATCATAATTTACTCGTATAAAACTTCTTGAACATAACATAAATCTAATGAACGATTTTTTTTAATTTTTTTTTTTTTAATATATTTTGTTGAGCGAATAAAGAAAGAATCCATTGTATGCATGTGTGTAAAACTGTAAATTGAGTAAAGCCTTCAGCTACATTCCATAAGGCTTAGCCCATCATAGCATAAGTCAATATGTGGACAGTGAGTCCAACAGCAACACATAGTCCAACAAAATCAACATTATTTCATAAAAATCCCCAAAACATATGTATAAGAACTTTTTTTATAAAGCTCTCCTTTAATGGTCTTATTTTCTCAAACAATAATTAACTCTTCATGTTTTCTCAATCAGTGTATTTATACCACAACAAATATTAGAGTAGATTTTTATTTTTAATTTTAGTACCTTAAACTGGTATTGTGAATCATGCATGACGCATGATGCATGTTGAAGCTTGCTTTTGTTCATATCCGAGGGTTACCTACTGAAAATGTATGTTTTATATTAAGGTGGTGATTTGCACACTCCTTTGATTGATTGAGACACTCTAAATTAGAGTGTATTGACACTTATACCCTCACATGATTTTTACTCATTTTCATCCTGCAAAGGTATAAATGTCAAAACACTTTAAATTATAATGTCCCAATCAATTCAAGAAGTGTGCAAATCAACACCGATAATAAAATCCGAAATGTGCCCATACCTCTTCGTATAATCAATTTGTCACGTCACAATTTGTCATAATTAAACAACATATGCTATTTCTTTTTATAAATTACTCGCGCACGAATTTAAAAATCGACATAAATTATTATTAACAAGAACATACAAATCAAAATGAAAGAACGACCTCACACATTACTGTGAGATGAAAATTAATAGACGAGATTTTATATATAACAACTCAAATTTTTTCATGGTCATTATGTGCTACTTACACATAATGTCTAGAACATGATATAAATAGTTAATTTAAATAAGATTAACCTAAATATCATGCCAGTTAAAACAAGTCAAATCATTCATATACCAAAAATTTAATTAAAATATTAATCAATATTAACATATAATGAAAAAAAACATGCAAACTCGTGCGTGCACGGGTATTATAACTACATAAGTATTCAAATTTTAATATAATATTATAGAAAAATCTTAAACATTACAAAATCATGAATTTGTCTGATGCATATGGTAGTCCTAATCATGCTTCTTTGACTGGAAAAATTCGTGACATTGAAAAGCAAATGCTAGAGGGAAAACTTGTATTACTACGGGAGGATGGGCTACCATTAAACCCTGAAAATGCGAATAGAGCATAACCTTAGTGGTGTGGCTTCTGGTCGCGAGTATGCCAATAGTGAAACTAGTTTTGATGTTGCCTTGAAGTCACAAAACTTTACTACAGGCATGACTATGGTTGATACACCTTGTGCAACTGCTAATATTGATAAATCTGCTCCAAATGGTTCTCTCACGTGGGATGCTACTGATGGTGATGGTAAGGTTACGTTGCATGAAACAGTTTTGGGTGATGAGGATAATGGTGAAGCAAATGGATACACAACCCGTGGAGCTAAAAGTAAAACCATACCTTCGGCTACAACATCAATGAAGTCCAATGTGGATGGAAACCCGACTTATGCTTCCAAAATCAGTCCTTCATCTACTACGAAAGCCAACTTCTACAAAATCATTAAGAATACACTTAAAGTTGTTGAATATGATGTTGAGTTACCTATTGCTTCAGTATATGAGGTAAATGATAGGTTAATGAATTCGATTTATGGTTATTTTATCGAAAAAAGGCTTGCTTTTCCTATTGTTGACTGGTTTGTGCGAAACAATTGGAAAAAGTATGGGATTGAGAAAGCTACAATGAATGCGAATGGTTTTTCTTTTTTACATTCTCATCTTCACAATGCGCTAAGTCTATTCTTCGGGATGGACCTTGGATGATACGTGGAATCCCTATCTTTCTGAATAAATGGAATCCCTCGATTAGTCTTTGTAAAGAAGACCTGTCTTGTGTACCGGTTTGGGTTAAATTCCATGATGTTCCGTTAGTGGCATACACATCGGATGCATTGAGTTTGATTGCCTCTGAGATTGGTACCCCTTTGATGCTTGATTCGTATAAGAATACTATGTGTTTGGAGTCATGGGGCCGTAGTAGCTATGCGTGAGCACTAATTGAAATTAATGCTTCTGATGTGTTTAGAGAGACAATTGTGTTGGCTGTCCCAAAACTTGATGGAAGTGGGTTTACTATGGAAAATATTTGTATTGAATATGAGTGGGAACCTCCTCGGTGTCGTACTTGCTTGTTATACATTCATTTTATTGATGATTGTCCAAAAACTGCCCTGAAACGTGTGGTCAGTGGAACAGGTAAAAAGAAGGATGTTAATGTGGGTGTATCTAAGAAGCTCTTTACTGATGGTTTCACGATTGAAAGCGTAAAGGTGGGAATACTTCGAAGTTTAATGCTATCAAATGAACAAATTTGAATATAGACCGGTTGCTCCCAAGAATACCAAGACTTCTTCTTATAAGGTTCATACGAAGGAGGCGTCTACGTTTACTCAACCAAGTAAGAATGCAACAGTGGTAGTACATCTAATTCTTTTGATGTGCTAAATGATTTAGAGAAGGCTGATAATCCTCCTATTGAGCCTTGTGGTTCTACTCCTTTGCCTAATGAGACTCCTGTTAATATGGTTGTTGCTAGTTCTGTGGGTAGTTTTGATAATTCCCCTAGTCCGTCCAAGCCCCCTCCTCCCGCTATGCCGAATCAGTCTCCTAATACGGTTTGTAAGGTTGGTAATCCATTTTCGAAGGTTGGGACCGTGTTTGTTTCGGATAGCAAGGGCAGTGATGACGATGAGGTTCTTGAGAATCACAATTATGTCTTATGGTGGTTCTTCGAGTGGTGGTAGAGTGAACATGGAGACTTTTTTAGAGAATTGGAAAGAAGATACTTATGATTATAATTCTTATGATGATGATGTCCTTGAAGACTTTGGCCTTTCTGCTGCTCAACTGAAGGTTGTTGGTGTTCATGATCTTCGGCTATGATAGGTTATTTTTCTTTCTTGGCTGCATAAAATGGCATGTCATTTTATGCTAGGTTAGGTGTCAAGCACTGTAGGTGCTTTTGTTTTACCCTTTTGGGGTGAGATGTGGGACTCACCCACATCCTTGTACTTAACTGTTTTTTGGCGTAATAATATTTTACCGGGGGTAACCCTTTTACCCAAAAAAAATCATGAATTTATGAATTGTCACAATGACTAACTTAATCACAAAGGTATTAAAATATTATTACTCATTATACTATCGATCCGAACCCCGTGCATGCACGACTTCTAATTTAGATGTTACTTTCTGTAAGGATCAAGAAACATCGTCGGGGGGTCGAGGTTAATCAAAATGCACATACATATTAGAGAGAGAAAGTAAAGAGAGAAATGTAAAGAAAAGTGTATTATAAAAATAAAATGAAATAATAAACTACATAAATTTCCCAGACCCCTCATACAGAGTTATGAGAAGTATTTATAGGCTAATCACATCTATAGTTTGTCTCGTGTACATAAGAAGTCCTTGCGGGCACAACAATCTTACGTATCTAGTCCAACTCACGTGTAAGACGTTATCTTCATAAAATAACAGAGCTAACAATCTCCCTCCAAGATAGCATCACACGTGAATGGTTACAATGAGACCTATAGGTACAAAAACAAAGTAAATTACAATAATAATAAACAATGTTGTTGAAGTGCAAAGTCTTTGAGGATGTCACTGTAGTCTAGATACTCAGGATGACTTGAAGTTCCTTCAATTCTTCCGACGATCGCGGCTTTGATCTTTGGCACTGACGGCTCTGATCTTTTCGGCTCTGAACTCCTTATGCATCATCCTTGAAGTTCCTTCTTTCGAATACTTCGGCATCGATCTTTGGCACTGACGGCTCTGATCATTGGAGCTCTGAACTTCTTGTGCTGTAATGATCTAGTTAGGTTATTACTCTCTCCAAACTAGTGAGCCTTCTTATTTAATTTGCCCCCTCCCAAACTGACAACCCTTCTATTAATTCTCTTTAGTCTTCTGATCATACAGCGGAGAACTAATTCTCTTTAGTCATCTAACACGTAGCGGATAAAGTAGACACTAGACCGTAGCACAATGGTTGTATGTTCGGGGAGCATCGTATCAACACAAGTCACATAGAATGCATCCAAGTTAGTGAATAAACCCCAATGTACACATGATTAGTACCTCTTCGGTTCCCTCAATCAACCAAATCACGAAAGATGAAACAATAGTACCCGGCTAACCTACCAGAAAAATCAATGGTATACATGCCTATAGCCTTTCTTCATTGACCGGATAAATCTCTAAGTACACTAGTTCTCCCTCCTGATTGCGAGTTATCGAAATCATCATAATATTGTGTACATGTCGTAGAATCAATCTTGATGCAACATTGTTGTGTACAATACCCCATGAGTTATATGTTGTTCTATGACCCTCTTTACAATCTCAGATCTTCTCTTCAACCTATAATTGAACTCTTCAAAATCCAACCAGCTAGTAATGACCAATGTATGGAGACAACCCAATATAACGATCTTGGGAGTGAAGTAAACACCCCTTAGACTTGTGACTTAATCTTGTATGATAGTGTGACTAAGAACGGTAATGTGACTTGTCCAACTGACAGCGCGAATCCCTCAATACAATATACCGCAAACACAAAAAGGTATATGTTTTGTATTGCCTCTTGAACCATCAACAACTTCGTGTGATACTGAGCACTACAACATTACTCCTTAAAGTTATATCTATAATATGTGAGCACTACAACGTAACTCCTTACACCGGGTATAGCTAGATAGCCAAGTCTTAATCACTATGGATCAACGTTGCAAAAATCGCTAGGCGGTAGTTGGGCGGCCGGGTATCGCCTAGCGATTAATCGGTTAGGTGCGGATCAATCGAGGATTAATCGGATTGGGTCTTTTATAAACAAAATTATAAAATTTTAAAACTATATGCCCGATTTGGCCGATCTAGCCAATTTTTTCCGATTTGGCCGATTTATACCTAATTTTGCCGATTTTTATCCATAACTGAGTTGGCCGATTTATCCGGTTTTTTGTCCGATTTGTCATATTTATGCCCGATTTGCCGATTTTTATCCGATTAATCGGTATGTTGACCGATTTTTTACCAAACCGATTAATAAGACAGATTAATGAAAATCGGGGTGGTTAATCCTCGCCTTGCGATTAATCGACCGCCTAGGCCGATTTTTGCAACACTGCTATGCTATGGATGGTTTCCCAAACATGAAGCCCAAACAAGTATCTTCGAAAGTCACACATCCAACCAGCCTCTAGAATTCGAGATAAATAAGTACATGTGCCCTTTAAATGCAACTTCAAATTGAAATAAACGATACCGTATAAAAACTCCATGGTCACAAAATACCAAAACTAGCCGTTGTCATTTGGGGAATCTTGATCAGGTTCGTTTAAGCGAGACGCAGTTTGTTTTGAAATGGGATATATTGGTGTTAAGATGATGAAACGATGAAACAAATCATGTTTGATAACTGTAGACCATTCATATCCGATATGTGGTGTATATGGTATTTTGGTATATACCTAATTCTGTAGATACCTTCTTAAGAATATAGAAGATTGAAGCATATGACATATAATAGTGGTTTGCACAATATATGAAACTAGCTTCATAACCCGCCCAATGGGCGGGTTCGCTTCATAATATTGCTTGACAAAATCTAACTTGACGTAAATGAATAAAGAATAATGAAAAATATCTTAAACACAAAAGTCATAAACAAAATGAAAGTGTTCATGTAATGTTGTGGAATTCACCACAATGCTAATGAAACCATAAATCATAATGACCACACCACTCAAAAGTAAATTCATTTGCTGCAAATTAGGGTGCAGGGGATGGGGTTCAGTAGACTATGTAAAAAACATTAACTTAGCAATGGAGCCAATATGTTCTCGGGTCCCCTAATAATCTGCTCATTTAATTTTGTCTACATCCACATTCACTTTATGAGTAACAAAATGTAAACGGTGATTAACTTCAAAGTAGCAGAAGTATAGCGAGTCATGTTAATATTTGATTTCTGAAACAGGGAGGATGGTTAATAGGTCAAACTTTTTAGTATGGGTTAGGTTGAGCATAACACTTTGTGTTCCTCTTAGAAGTAGCTTGTGATTGTCTTTTCCATCAGAATTGATGAAATCAACGTCATCCAGAGGCATCCCACAATCATGAACAAATCGAAGCATTTGTTCCATAACAATGCATACCTACAAAAGTGTAGTCAAATATCATTCAAAGAACATAGAATGGCTAATAATTATGAATAAATAGTGGAAAACAATGTACATTCAGAAGTATATCAATTCATGTCTAAAACGCACATTGCTATGAACCTTAAGGACAAGTGTGTTTCCCATATAAAGAGCTCCCATTAATTGGAGTAGAGGAATCTCTAGAGGGAAATTGAAAGGTGTAACCACTGCCACATGAAATAAACATATAAAAAGATTTGCAATATTAGAGGAATCGATGATTTTCTAAGTTATGTACCTTATTTCCCTTATGGTATAATGCAGAAATAGGATCAGGATTTATGGACCTTAAATTTAATGGTACCACAAATACACTTGCACTTTGACTTAATCATCGATGAAACAGGCTCCTTTGAACAATGATTCTTAATTTTCAATAGTCGTCTATTTGTTTCTTACATGAATAGATAAATAAATAATTGAAGAAAATCTTACATGTTCATAAGGCCAGCGGAAACCATGACTTTGCTGCCCAAGATGATTCCCAGGAACTCATATGGACCTTGCCAGGAAACTTACCTGTTAAACATGCATAATTTTGAATTTAGAATTAATGGTGGGAGCTTATCATTAATTAGATAACCTTCTTAACCGAGTACTCGATTACGACAAATTGTAAGTTTGGTAAATAAAAAGAGAACACTTACTGATTATAACACTTGATCAACAGTTAAGAGGTCTGGCATATTCCAGCTCCATTATTGAATTTTGTTTGGTGGGACTATCATCCAATGAATTCAGTCAAGCAACCTGCTAAACGAATTTAATCAGCCACATTCGAAAAAATCGAATGACAAATATTACATTTTTACCAAAATGATCATGCATAAAGTGATCCCAAGAAGACAAAGAGTCATTTAGATTTATTTACCTTGTTATGTCTATTGGTTTGATAAGTAGTATCAATAAGTTGACTTGACAGATGTTCCTTTTGTTCAATTTGAAATTGCCCTTTGAATAATCATTTCGACATGAACATTTGACACAAAATTTAGAGCTACAATCATTATATAATGTATCATAGTGAATAAAATTACCTCAACGCAACATATACTTTTGAAAATTTTCTATTAGTTGAAGATGCATACCTGCAAAATGATTTGGAATGACAACTGATCAATAAGCGATGAGTCATCGGTCAATTAAATACTAACAAACATAATGCCCGTTTTTGAAGAAAAAAACCAAGGAAGTCATCTATAATGTGGCAATTACACTCAATACAAAGCAACTTTATATCACTGTTAACAACATAAATAAACTATCGATCTATAAATATAGTGTCCTGGTATATAGGAAAGGCGTGCAAATCCAAACATCAGTGTATAAATTATACTCACATATATGCTTTACATTGTATTTGTTATTGACAATAGCCGCACTATTGTTGCTTACTTTTGAAAGACTCATAATGTTGTTCCTTATCTTCTTGTAACTGAGACTATTTTATACCCAAAAACACATCAAGGCATGAAATTGCTCACATTGTACCTAACCAAAGACTGAAATTATAGTTGTTGGAATTCTCGTAAATCAACGTTCCACATCTATTAAAATATCTTTACTAAAATATTTGGTGATCCTAAAGATAACTTTCAACATTAGATTAGTTTAACACCAACCAAACACCCCTCTAATGCATAAACGGGTTATAGTGTGTCCAAAAACAGCTTGTAACGGGCAAAGAACCAATTAAAATGGACAAAGAAAAACTTACAATGCGCAAAAATAGCTTATAATTGGCGCACAAACAACTATATATTGGTAAAAGATAACATATAATAGGCAAAAAAAAGATTATAGACTTTATAGAAACCAAGATAACCCTCTTAAGAAAGAGATATGAATTCCTTCTGTTCATCAATAAATATAACCAAGGAAAACCTTTTAAATGGGCCAAATATAGCTTATAATAAGCACATATAATAACTAATAATGCGCACTAAATAAGTTTAATAGAAACCACACATCCCTTTATCTACATGCTAGTTGACTGATACTCATTTCCAACTGCCTAATTCATTGTAATGGTATTAGTAGTTGTTTTATGATCAAGTTGAAGTAACCCACAAACTTAACAACTCTGCTAACCACAAATTCTTATTAAAGATATCTTATTATATATATATATATGGTAAGCCTTATAAGGTTCATCAAGTTTTCATGAATAATGATATTGTTAAATTTGTCAAATAATAATCCAGTTATAATTTGTAAAGGAATCTTGATAAAGTTTTTGTAGGGCCTCCATTTCTATGTGACAAAAATACGTGCTTACCTGTTCTCACTTATAACAGCATATCGTTCTTCTTTAAACTTGTAAGCTCATGAATGCACTTAGATACAAATCACCTTAGTCTTGTATAAATTCCTTGACTTTTGTTGCTTTGATTGCAATGTCATCGCCTTTGTGGGATAGGTTCATGAGGTGTCATATAGCTTTTTCGAGACGTACTTTAAAGTAGGCGGGTTTGTCACGTGGTGCATCATTGAGAAAACTTGTTACGGGTAAACATGTTGAGATTACTAAAAGTTCAAAGATTTCTCATGCGGTTTCTATTAATGGGGTGGCGATAACTGCACCTGATTTGCTTTCACATTATCACATAAGAGTGCTTATATCACATTATCACATTCAATATGCGAAATATTAGATAATCAAAAACTATAAAAACTCAACAAACACCACTTGGTTTTTTTCTGAGGTTTAGTAGCCGTTAAGACATACTATATTTCTTGTTGGCTAAAAGTTTAGAGCTAATCAGATTGACATAAGATAAAAGAAAGCCGAAATCGAACCATTTATATATAAATGGGTCAAAATTGTTTCTAAGTTATTCTCACCAGATGTACTATTTGAAACTAATCTAAAAGTGCGTACCTGACCAACATAGCCAAATCCTTATACTTCGTTTTCGTGTTTTTTCCTTCATTGGGTTTAGATCATTTAGTGACTCGGTGTGTACAAATTATCTTGTTTTTTTTGTAATTAAAGTCTTTCGCAATACTGTAATTACGTATCGGTTATAACTAATACTGAAATAGCAGGTTTTGTAACAGCAGCCCTACTGTAAATTAACCTTTTAGTATTATACATTCAGCTTAGGTAAGACATGATGAGGTCCTCGTTGGGTAAAGGGGAGTAATCCTGCACCCTGGTAAATGTATTAACCAAATAAACGTTTAAGTACAATGAGTGAAATCCCATATCTCAGCCCGTTACATAGGCATAAAGCTTACATAACAAGATACTTCCTATTCTCTAAACAAGAAAATAAACCACTACTCAAATGATAACATATGACACAACGAAATAAAATTACTTCCTAGGACCTTGAAACTTTGTGCCATACATGGCATTAAAGGCATCCAAATTCCTCGAAGATCACGAACTGTTTTATAGTCATCAAAGTCATATTCATCATACTCATCTTCAAACTCGCCACCACCAAATATATTAGCAGACTCATCAAATGGGTTAGCAACAACCTCATCTTCTAATCGACACCTCAATCTCTCCCACTTTAGAAAAGGGTTAACTCTTAGTAGAAGAGGTAGACGGAATAGGTTGACCATCATCATCCACAAGAGTAGCTTTCCATCAATAATTAGCTTTTCAAGCTTACCAATTTTCTCACCATGGAGTAGAACCAACATCCATTGTTCCCATTGAATCACTCACAAGCGGTACATGTGATGTAGAACCGTAAGAAGTCCCAGCCTCCTGAGGCTTAGACGCCCACCAATAACAATACGAGAGTCCTTCCCCCGAGATCCATCAATACCTGCTTCCTTAGTAGTACCAGAAGACTTCCCAGTCTTCACCTTTTTAGTAGAAGAATCAGCCACAGTACTTAGGATGCCTGAGTCATCATCCACCTCAAGAGTCCCAAAAGAGTTAGACGTAGTAATCGGTGTATCATTAGCATTACCACTAGCAGCTGCCGGTGTCTTCGTCTTTGCAACATACACCTGCTTCCTAGGTGCAAATCGAGGACCCTTACCCATATTAATACCACCACCATCTTCGTACCTTTAGGTTTGGCTTTCGATTCGCACCACCTTAAAGCCATCATCGTTCATCCTCATTAGAGTGGGGAACATCATTATTCTCCTTAATACTCTTAGGACAACAAGCAAGATCATGCCCAAACACTTTACATTCCGCATGCGGTGTGGCGGCTTCCATTCATATTCCACTTTTATACTTGCCGTAGTAAAACCACTAACATCCTTATTAGGATCGCCATAGTCACCACATGTTTAAGCTCAAATTCGATGATAATTCCACAAGAGCACGTGCAAAACTAATGCGACCCCATGAATCAACACACATGGAACTAGTAAAAGCATCTAACATAATCCGCTTACCCACTGAGTAGCAATTAAGCTCAACCCATCTTCCGAATATGCAAGTAATGGCACATTATGCAATTTAATCCAAACGGGAACTCTAGTTACCTCACTTTTAGACAATAGCACATCAGGAGTCCATTTAGTGAGAATGAGAGGAGAATTGCGAATAATCCAAGGGCCCCGTTGAAGAACATTCTCAACACCCTCTTTAGAATCGAATTTAAAGAGGAAAACACCATCATCATTCTTCATTAGTTTCTTAAAACCAAACTTACCCCACGTGTTGGAGACGTAGTTCTTAACCAAAGGAAAAGCAACATTCTTGCCAACAAAGAAGCCAACAAGTGTATTTTCATACGGTTGAATACACCTCCATAGCAGACTTCTCTAAGCACCGTATCATGATTATCAATGCGCCTCATTCACCAAGGCACGAAAATTAACTTTCCTAGAGACACGTTCGGGTTTAATACATTAGCAAATGACCTCACTTCATTAGTTACACTACCAATCACGTTAGGACCAAGTAGAAGTATTCACCACGTTAGGACCGACGAAGTCCTCGAGTGCTAAAATCCACCCACTCTAGAAGTACCGTAATTATTACTGCAATCCCCACCCTAGGTTCCGCTTATGGGTCGGTTTGGTCCATGTTAGACGCGCCCAAATCAGTATCAACCAAACGTCCCCAAACAGTTACCCTCATTATTGCTAGGGTTTCGGACAACCGTAGTACCTTGCATGATCTCGTGAACAGTGGTACCATCATTAAGACCTTTTAAACGCTTAAGCCTAGCATCCAAAACGTTAATGTCCAAAGAAGCATAAGGATTAGGTTCAGATTCTCACCAACTTGATCGCCACGTTGGATGTTGATTCAACAAGACCCATCCATGTTTAAGAACCCTCGTTCCATCTCTCTCAAAACCCCACAACCAATTCAAGTACACGACACAACCAGCGCATAAGCAAATCGAACAGAAACAAGAAAACCCTAACTGAACGTTAGGGTTTAAACCACAAAGAATTCGATCCTATCCCATAATACACAACGTTTTAGAGAATGATAGGATGAAGCAGGCCGAGTAACAATCCAACCACAAATAACCAGAAAAAAACGAATATAATAAACCCTAAAACAACGATTCTACAAAAAGACCTAAATCAGGAGAAACAATACCTAAAACCAATCAAGAACCAATTAACTATGATGTTAATCGATATCAAAATCAGTTAGAAGCAAAGAATCCCAAGGAATAGGCGAATTGAAGAAAAGCGATAAGGGATGTTAGGGTTTAAAACTTTCGCCAAAGAGAGAGATCGCTGTTGTAGTTGGCTAAAAGGGCTAATATTTAAGTGCTAGTAAATAGAACCGAGCTACCAGGACCGGCCCAAAAATTAGAAGGGCGTTAGAGCATGCTTCTTAGACAATCTTATTTGTGAAATCTACCTAGACTATGGTTGCAGTTTAAAAAAAAACATAAGAATGCACTCATAAGTCAACAAATACTTACCTGTTGTACAACATCCGTTTAAGAGTCAACAAAAGTCGTTGCTTTATCCCAAGGCGAACTTGATCCAAGTGCAAGATTGTCATATCCACCTAGAGCACATTGTCCAAGTGTCTAGTGGCGAAACTGTTTTATGTATATTCAGATAACACGACATGTCAAATAACAGAAAAGATTCAAGGTTGTCAAAAAAATTTAACCTCATCAAATGCAGCACGCACGAGACTAAAACCAAGAAACACGAATGGAGGATTTTCCGATAAGAATAAAACTGCAAGACAAGAGCACACTTCATTAGCATTGTATATATTGACTAAAATTATATTAGCAGATTCATGGTGCTACAAAGAAAAACAAAACTAAAAATCAAACCATAGTTGATAGATTAAAATCATCGATATGAGTTATCACTCTAACAACCGTGATAAATTCAAAGTCACGAAATCCACATATGACTCAAATTAAATCGATTCAAACATAAACACAGAATATAATCAAAGGATAACACTCATTCCTTTACCAAAAAGAAAAACCATAGTATTATTTGTTTGAAAATAAATAAACATACCTGTTTCAAAAATAAAAAAACCCAAAAATAATGGATGCATGTTAGGAAGTGTTACTAAAAGATCGATATTCGTTTGATGAAGATTAGGGCTTTGGAATCAAGAATAAAGATTGTATGATTTGAGGATTTTTTTTTTTAGGAAATGCGTGTGATTTGGGGATTGATTTAGGAAACGCGTGTGATTTGGGGAGGCAGATAAAGAGTGATGAAAGAAAACTGGCAATGGTTTTGGTTGAATATCAGTTGGGGAATAGTAATTTGTATCACATGTTGTGGCATGCTCCATTGGTAGAGGCGCAAATGTGTTGACTGCTAGACCAGAGTTCGATCCTGGCAAGTTACAAAAATTTTACATAATTATACCGAAAATAGTGCCATGTCATTATATCCATGTCACCATTATCGCGCTTCAAAGATTATCATGTATACATGCTATATATATATATATATATATATATATATATATATATATATATATATATATATATATATATATATATATATATATATATATATATATATATATATATATATATATATATATATATATATATATATATATATGTATACTTTCCTTTAAAAGAAAAGGTGTACCAAGTAAAAACGTTTTATGAGAGGAGGAGTAGGTGGTAAATGGTTTGGTGAGAGTTTTGAGTGGTATAACAACAAAACATAAAAAGAATTAAAAATGATGTTGAAGTTGTATAACATGTATAGTAGTCATGTATGACATGGATAGGTTATCAAAAGCTTTAAAATGATTGTAATATTTTTTTTACTTTTTTAGTTTTGTTTTTATTGTAAAATTGTCAAATAAAAAGTAGATATAAAGTTTGACAAATTAAAAGTAGCTAAACATAAAAACTACGGAGCAGAAAACCATTAAAAAAAATGTGGGTAAAGCTACCGAAAAAAAGTGCAGAACATAAAATATAAAGTTTGACAAGTTAAAAGTAGTAAAAAATAGAAGATACGAAACAAAAGAAAATAAAAATTGTTTTATCATGTCAATAAAGTGATTAAAAGATCGAGTAAGAGAGCACTTCCCATTGATATATTAATGACCGCAAATTTCATGATGTAATTGATGAAAACTGCAACTTGCAACAAAATAACAGTGTCACGGGTGAAATCAAATTATTTCACATACTTGGATCCGTTTTATACTGTAAATAAACTTTAGAAATTTTTTGATTTTCCTGATTTTCTTGATTTTCTTTAGTACTTTTTTTGGTATTGTGAAATACTACCTATGCATGATCGAATGCATGATGCATATTGACTATTCAGAGCCTTATAACCTGCTTGTGTTCAAAGTTAGAGTGTCATCTATTGAAAATGTACGTTTTATATCATGCTACGTGGTTACGTTAGTACTTTAAGTCATTGACCAGTTAAACGAATTGAATGGATGTTATCCTTTTTATAAAAGATGTTTTTTTCGTGGAAGCTTCATTTTTTGTACCCGCTCGTCAACCATGTTGATTGTTAAGTATTGTATGTTTTGATGGTTTGAGTTCTCTGATAATACAAACACATATTAACTCCTTTTGTATTCATGTTAGATGGATTTTCCTAATTCATGACAGATTTTGATGTCAATAATAAAAAAATTTAAACATAAAAACAAGATACACTTTTCAATATATAATTTTTTATTAAAAATGAATTAAAAGAATTAAAAAGTGTTTTACGAAATAAACATTGTATTAAATAGCAAATTAAATCGAGTGTAAAAGTTTGTAAGTCTGATTAGATAAAGATCAAGATCATGAGTTCAAGTCGAGAGTAAATGTTCTTTTTTAATGTGATATTAATTGTGGAAGATATCACATTTACTGCGACAAACATTCTCTTTATATAGGTGCAAAATCGATATATATCCAAAACACGAATACGTGCATAAAAAATCAAAAAGTTATATACGCAATTATTCATTTTATGATATATGTGTGGATATATGAAGTAGTTGTGTGTGGGTTATTGTGACGTGTCGAGCATTCAATAGATAAGTACGTCTTTTTTTAATATTTCTATTCTTGAAAACTAACCAACTATGCTTTTGTGTATAGTGCCGACAATTGTTTAATTGTTTTTTTTACCAACTTGTATTTGTCTTAACTTTTTTAAAGTTGTATTTGCTCCAACAAATTTTCTTCCTTGAAAAATCACGCCTAAATATATAAGAAATATTTTTAGTTAAACTCATTAGGTTTATCAGAGAGCTGATAAGATCATTAGAGCATTATCGATCCATGATGATCCTTTTGTCTTCAACTTCTGGTACTTATTCTTACTAGTGTTACTAAGGTGTTGCTTATTAAATTAAGTGGTTTAGATATATTACTATATAAGCCACTTAATTGAGAGAGAGATTTGTGTGGACATCTCAATTAAGATGAAACAAGGGTTTGAGTTCACTCATTAAATGGAGAAGAAACACCCCTTAAGTGTAATATTTAAGTTATCTTTAATTTCTTGAAGTTGTCTTTGACTTGACTCCTTTTGAAGTTGTTCATTGTTTTAAATACTAGCTAGAATTTTTTTGACCGACAACAAGACCTTAAGGATATAGCTTCGGCAAAGCTATCACCCTAACCACAAAAGACTAAAGATTATATTAAACACCCATAATGTCAAAAACGCTAGCAGGAAACTAGCAACAAACAATTACAAAGAATTACTAGCCATGATAGGATTTTGAGGAAACCTATCCAATTACTCCTAAGCTTACTATTCTATTATATAACAAAAAAAACGATGTAAGAACAATCGAATCAAAAAGTAACGCCTTCTTTGTTTTCTCCTCTTGAAAAACATTCTGATTTCTAAACTTCCAGATACTCCAAAAAGTCGTTCCAACAACCACATGCAACACTTTCTTCACCAAAGTGTGAATCCGAGAATCATCCACCCACGACAATAGCTCTCTAATCGACAACACGGAGGGGAAATCAACTCCACCATCGACCAACGAGAGCCCACACATCCCGGGCGATATCACAATGCAACATCAAATGATTAATCCTCTCATCCCCTGTATCACAAATGTCACATTGATTAGATTGAACAGTAATACGTCTAGACATCAAATTCATTCGTGGGGGGAGCTTGTTCAGAAGCATTCGCCATATAAAGATGTTTACTTGGTCGGCAACTCTTTAACCATCTAGTCAGATAGGTGTCCAAGCACAAGGCCCGTTATCTATCAAATTTCTGCCACATTTCACCAAGGAAACGTCATCACCATCACCCGTCCATATCCACCTATCCCGCTGATTAGAACTAACATGGGTCTCGAGAAGGCTCAAAAGAGCTACCCATTGTTCTTCTTTAGATCACCTCTCGGGTTCCTTCGCAAAAGGGAACATTGAGAGCAACATCAAGCCTATTCGCAACAACAGACTCATGGTCTTGATCCGGATCGTAAACACGGGGATATAGATCTTTTAGCAGACCAACCGTTATCCAATTATCCTCCCAGAACCTGGTATCCATACCATCCCCAACTCTGTGCTTAATTAAAACGTCCAGATGCACATTTTTTCTTTTCAAGTTCGTGAAACACTTTTAGAATGTTGATCCAAAGAGAACCAGCGTTACCCCTTGGCTCTCTATCGTGAACTCCACCATGGTGACCAAATAAAGATTTAATGACCAGTTAGACATAAATCTCTAGTTCCACTTAAACAAAAGAGTTCTATTGAAACCGTAAAGGCTTCCAGTACCCAAACCTCCGTCTTTTTTACTCGCCATGACTTTGTTCCATTTGATCCATGTCATTTTATTCTTGTCCGCATCTGCTCCCAAAAAGAATTTATTTCTAATCACCTCAAGATCTTTGATCACCGCAATAGGAGTTTTGAAAATACTATATAGTAGATCGCGATGCTTCCAAGAACCGATTTTAGTAAAGAAAGTAAAGTAAACAAAAAAGTAGAGTAAAGAAAAGTAAAGAAGGTTAAATAAAATGTAAGTCGTAACTTTCATCTCAAAATTAGAGTGAAGCATTTTAAATAAAAACACAATTACTTTCGTTCTTCCACTCTTTCTTCCCTTCCTCGATAAAAACTCAAAAACGCACATAATTTTACATTCACTCCTTTTCATCTAAAACAAAAAACTTGATTACTAGTGTTAATCTAATTTATATGTACATCTAATAAGAGACAAATGAATATTGAAGTGGCTAAACAAATATCAAGTATCAAAGTGCGTATAAAATAACAAAGTGATCAAACAGTTGTACTAGTAGAACACTACACCAGTAACTAACGTGATAAATTACCTATCATATAGACTTTTATAAATAAATATGGAGCAATATTTGTATATTTTTTTTCTTTGCTTTTAAATCACTTCAATGCATATTAATTAAACAAATTACCTTTCCATACTTGTCTTGTATGTTTGGCTTCCCTACCTACCTCCTATTCATTTGATATTTTGGATTCACCCATGGCATGTTCTTTTCTTACCATCCTAAAAAACAAGCTTTTTGGAAAAAGTTTAATTTGTACTTCACAAAGTTATTTAGCACATCAAATATAATATATTTATAGATGAAATTGATGTAGTACAAATTACTTTTGTACAAATAAGAGAAAAATATGAACGTAACCAAATGGTCCAAATATGCCCGAAATGTGCAATTAATTTATGATGAAGTATGTAACGTTGCACCTAGGTTAAAGCACCAACCCATCCTTCTAGATACTCAATATCCACGTGACTATCTACTCGTATATAATTAAATATCGGATTGTTTATTATTTTTGTTTCATTAATTTTAACGAAGTCTCGTTGAGTATTCATAGTTTATGAAATGTTGTGTTACTCTTCCCGTAATGTCCATTTCAATTTGTTAAAGTTTTTTTTTTTTTTTTAATCATATATATTTTTATTTATGTTATACAATACTTGATGCAGAATATATAAATGAATTGAGTTTTAAATGATAATTTTTATTAAATATTATACAACACAAACAAAAATCTTTAAGATTAAAGTTGTAAAAAAAAAGACTTTAAAAGTCAAAATTGAACATTTAATATCAGACGGAGATAATGTTATTTAACTAATGAAATACATAGTACCTGCGGAAATATATTTTTTAAACTTTCTAAAATGGTTGACGAATAATTTAGGTCATAAAGTATGCTAAAATAGAAAAGTTAACAAAACAAAGGGATCTCTTTAACTAAAACTCTTTGTCACATTTTGTAATATCCTACGTTAATAAATCTTTGTCCATAAGATATTTCATATCTTGAATAAGATTAGAAAGACCACTTTATTTAGTTTAAAAGAGTTTGTGTTCAAATAGTAGACAACAAGGTATACATTTCACACTCACTATCAAATTACCAAAACACCCACACCATAAACCAACTCATACCAACATTTCAAAGTCCATTTTGGTACTTTCACCATGCAAGATAATTTCACTACATTATTGTCCACTCAATGGGTACCAATGGTTAGGTAGGACAAACCAAAAGATTCAAACCTCTATATAACCAAAAACCTATTCCAAGATTCATTAGCTCACTAGCTAATTAAAATGGCTACCTCAAATTCCATTCTCACACTTTTCATTTTCTTAACCTATGTTTCATCATTATCATCATCATACTCAATATCAACAACCCTTCCTAGTGAGTTTTCTATACTTGAGGGTCAAGAAAATGATATTTTATCAAGTGAGAAAGTTAGTGAGTTATTTGGAAAATGGAAAGAGTTGCATGGCAAAACATACCAACATGAAGAAGAGGAGAAGCTTAGGCTTGAGAACTTTAAAAAAGTATAAAATTTGTATTGGAGAAAAACTCACAGAGGAAGTCAGAGCTAGATCATACTGTGGGGTTGAATAAGTTTGCTGACTTGAGTAATGAAGAGTTTAAAGAGATGTATATGTCAAAAGTTAAGGGGTCTAGAAGTAATAAGTTAAAGATGGGGGGTGTAACAAAGAACTTGACTGTAAGTTCAAGGACTTGTAATGCACCAACTTCTTTGGATTGGAGAGACAAAGGTGTAGTTACACCAATTAAGGACCAAGGCCAGTGTGGTAAGCATTTAATTTTTATTTATTTATTTATTTATTTTTTGCACCAAAACTTTTAGTATTTCTTTTCATAGCTTTTATGACAACTTTTTGGGTTTATTTTGAAAAAAAAAATGTATTAGTTGATGTATTTTTGTAGTCAAGATTTACTGCTGCTATCTGGTACTGGTTGATAATGGACAAAATTGTCATTTAGTTTGATTATATTAGCCATAAGACAAATATAACACGTATGTTTTGGATATTATAGATGATATTTATTTATCATGAAAGCGATCTAGTAAAGATTTGTCAAAAGGCATAATTAGTTTTGTACTAAGATTCATTTCTTAATTTCTTTTGTTAGTCAAATGTGCAAACTGTTTATACCTTTATAAAAAGGCATGACTTTTTAGCGTATGATGTAGAAGGAAAATCTAACACATAAAATGTAACACGTAACTATAAAGTTGTAGTAGGGCCAAACTTGAATCCACATCTTCTCAATTATGAGCGCACACACATACGACTAAGGCCGAGCATAATAGACTGCGGTTCAGATCGAGAAACTAGACTGATCGTCCTTGGTCTGATCCGTCCGGTTCGTTTTACGCAAAACCGGCTATTATGTTTTGTTGAACCGAACCTATCCGAACCTGAACCTGGACTTCTGTCCAGTCCTCGGTCTAGTGTTTTGAGCCAAATCGGTTTTCAAGCTCAACCCTATACATGATACGACTATGCAAAACAACCATTAGTAAGAAAAAACTTAAACTTAACACTTATCAATAGCCGCATAAGTTGAAAATTATGCAATGCTTGATTACTTATGTAGGAAACTACTCTAGATCAAAACAACATTTGATTTTAAATTTTGCACTCCTTATATATGGTTACTAGGGGACGGAATCCGGACCAAATATGATCGGATGCACAAAGTTTTTGGAACTGTAATATAGAAATACATTTCGATGGCCCGGATGCATTTAAGATGCATTTAGGAAAAATTGATATTTTTTGACAAAATTTAACACTACATTGAAAAAATCCATAAAGGTCCCGGGCACCTGCGGAAACCCCCTGGTTCCGTCCCTGTATACTGCTCCCAGGATCCAGGCCCGGATTTGAGCATGTGCGGGAAGGGCAATCGCACAGGACCTCCATTTTTTAAGGGCCTCAAATTTCTAAAACTTCAGTACAAGCATATTAATAGTTTTTGGAGATTTAGTTATGTGAATAGATGATTTAGGATAGAATATGATTTTTGTGAAAGAAAGAAAAAGAAAGCTTGAGCTTAGACTATAATTAGGGGTGTTTGATTTCAACTTAATTGACTTAATATGAAAAAGTTGAATTAATTATGTCATATAAAAATTGTTTGTTTGTAACTTAATAGAAAAATATGACTAAAAATATTAAGTATTAAAACTAAGGTTGTCTGCATTAGGTCATCTCTTAATTAAACATAACTTAATAAAAAAATTTAGCAAACAAGCCCTTAGATTCCCAGGTTGTTATTTCATCGGTACTAAAAAGCAATGCATAGTAATACTATTGTTCGGTAGTTTTATAGATATTTCGACAATAGTAAAAGGGCCTATTTTGAAATTGTGGCACAGGGCCACCAAATTTCACGGGACGGCTCTGCCAGGATCCCTTAGCTATACGAGGCTGATTGCTATTTTTAAGTGACCCAAAACTTTGGTATATGTAGGAAGTTGTTGGGCATTCTCAGTGACTGGATCTATTGAAAGTGCTAATGCATTAGCCACCGGTGACCTCATTAGACTCTCCGAGCAAGAGCTTGTCGACTGTGACACGTATGATTATGGGTGCGATGGTGGAAACATGGACACTGCTTATAGATGGATTATTAAGAATGGTGGAATTGATTCTGAAGCCGATTATCCATACATCAGTTCTAATGGCCGCGATGGTAAATGTGACAAAACAAAGGTACTATTGATCGACCATCAAGTTTCATCCATTTCATCTGTGTAGACGGTAAATTTTTTACTAAGGTAGTTAGAGTTTGTTTATTTTGTTAATTAACTTTTGTTACAATATAACAGAAGTCAAAGACAGTTGTCTCGCTTGATAGCTATGTGGAAGTAGAATCAAATGAAGATGCAGTCTTTTGCGCTGTGGCAAGTACCCCTGTGACTATTGGTATTATGGGTTCGGCTTATGATTTTCAACTATACACTGGGGTAAGTATATATATATATATATGATTGTTAACTTTTTAGCGCTATGTTTTCATTTTATCTATTCGTTATCGTAGCTGAAACTAACTTGTTATGAATATGTGAATCAGGGTGTATATAACGGACAATGCACAAGCACTCCATATAGTATAGACCACGCAGTGCTAATCGTTGGTTATGGTTCACAAGATGGTAAGGACTATTGGATCGTTAAGAATTCATGGGGCACGTACTGGGGACTGGAAGGGTACATTCTAATGGAGAGAAACACTAATATTAAAAACGGGGTTTGTGGAATGTACCTTGAGCCGGTGTACCCTATTACTGCCGCGCCTACACCCCCTGGTCCACCACCACCACCAGCCCCACCTTCTCCACCACATCCACCACCACCCCCACCGCCACCAGCTCCTAGCAAGTGTGGTGACTTCACATATTGTGCGGCTGACCAGACATGTTGTTGCATATTTGAGTTCTATAACTTGTGTTTGATCCATGGTTGTTGTGGTTACGCCGATGCTGTTTGTTGCAAGAATAGTGCCGCTTGTTGTCCTGGTGATTATCCCATTTGCGACGTTAAAGCTGGATACTGCTATAAGGTAAGCACAAGCATGAAATATGCACTACGGCAAATCAGTTTTATACGCATTCTTTATATAACCACACGTGTGTTTGTGTGAAGTAATTACTGTATTTGCTAAACTTAATTTCATTTTATTTCAGAATTCTGCAAAGACGTTCGGAGTGCCAGCAAAGAAACGACAACTAGCAAAGCACAAGATGCCATGGGAGAAGATAGAAGAAACGCTCGAGGAGGAGTTCCAGTCTCTCGAGTGGAGTAGGAACCCACTTGCAGCAGCGCTATAAGAACATACAAGGGATGTTTTAATTAGATCCCGTATCTTAGGGGTTATGTAATGTCTATTTCTTCAGAACATTTCCAAATTTGAAACCATGTAACGTAAAAGTATTTCTTGAAATTACGTCTCGGTAGTGAAATTTGACGATGGCCAGTCATTTTTACCATTATTCCAGATGTGTTTCTTGAAAATAAGTCGCGACTGTGGTATTCATGAACCTTGTCCGTCATCGTTTTGCAGTCGCGAATGACCTTTAGTACTTGTTCACTTGTTGCATAATGTATCTCATATGAATTATGTATCATCCTGTATAGATATCCTTATTGATGTATCGCAAAACACATTACAACTATTATGATTGTCTTTGTTTGCTATTCAACCATTAAGTTAAGCCTTTTGTTGTACATGTGAGACACAAGAAGGTCCCTACTCCTCTCGTGATTTCGGCGACATCACTAAGAGCTTTCAATAATAACGCCATAACGGCGTTAAACCACCAATAACGGCGCTGGCGTTATACCCATCACAGAACGGCGTTAAGGGAGGAAAGAGCCGGCGTTGCAACAAGCGGCGTTAAGGGGAGGAGGAAAAAAAAAATTTCAAAAAATTTTCATTTTAGTATCCTAAACCGCTACTAGCCGTTATTTTTCAAATTTTTTTTCAAAAACTACCCTAAACGGCTAGTTTAAAAAAAAAAAAAAAATTCAAAAACCTTTTGTTACCACTATAAATACCCAATTAAAACACCATTTCTTTTCACACTTCCACTACTAAATCCTCTTCATATTCTCAATCTTTCAACTTCAATTAAGCGCAAAAACAACGTCGGGAGAACGGCGATACTTTCTACAATCTTTCATTGGTGGGTGGAATCCTCAAACCCGAAGTTCATCATCTAACCCAACGCGGTTCATCTTCAAACCCCAACCACTTGGCTTATCGAGCCAAGAAATGTGGCAACAACATCAACAATTTCGTATTGGCAACAACAAAACCAACAAAACACCTTAAACTCCAACTTTCAAAACCTACAATTCACACAACAATCACAACAATCACAAACCGAAACACATGATGTTGCGACACACCCACGTCTCCTCCAAAAAGGAAAAGGTCGCATTGCGAAAATCAAAGAAATCCAAAGACCCGAGCCAGTTGATTCGATGAAGAGGAAGTTGTTGTTAACGCACCTCGACTCTGAAAGGAAGCATTACTTGCAACATGTTACATGCATTGCTTTGAGGATCCAAAAGTTGGAAAGTGCCAACCCGTAGATACGCTTTGGTATCGGGTCGAAATGAGTTCAATAAAACAACTTTCAATCACAAGAACAAGGACATCTTTGTCAGCAAGTGGAAAACTTTGAACGGCATATGCACAAAGTTTAACTCTCATTACAAACGTGCTAAACGGGATCAACGGCGGGAAAGTGAGTGGATGTGATGCAACGGCAAAGCAATGGTATCGCGAGGAAACCAAGGGATCGACTTTCGGTCTCAAGACGCTGGGAGGTTTTCGTCATTATAAGAAATGGAACACGCCGAACCGGTTGATTTAACCCAAGAAAGTCCCAAGCCAAACAAACGAGATTTGTTTGGTCATGATGAACAACCTCGCCCGTGGGAAAGAAACGTGCTACCAAGAAAGCAAGATCCGAGACTACAATAAGTATCGGGGAACAAGCACTGGAGAACGAGCTCGTCGACTTATTTCACCGAAATCAGAACACCCCGCCTTATCTCGACCACAATATTGTCCGCTTTGCTGGTAGGCTCACGGCTTTGTTTTGTGGCCTCATTTGAAGACTTCCCGCAGTCACCCAAGCCAAGATTACCTCACACGAAAGCACGCTTAACCGCCAGTTCCTAAGAACTCCACCATGCAGAACCACAAAACAGCGTTGTGTCATTGTAAAGCGAATGTTATCTTATGAGCCCAAAGATCTCTCCGTGCCACACCGATGTGGGATTTGCCAGGGTGTCACAATCACCCCTCAGGGACTCATCGTCCTCGATGAGGTTTTCCCACCATCCCGAACGGCTCAGAGTGGCTCGATACCACTTGTAACACCGCCTTATCCGACACATATTGTCGCTTTGCGTAGGCTCGCGACTTTGTTTTGTGGCCTCGTTTGAAGACTTCAGCCTGTCAGCCTGACGAGCACGCTACCGCCGCCTAAGAACCCACCGCGAGTTCGCGAGACCACACAACGCGCTTTTGGGTTCACCGCGTTGAGTTCTTAGAACCGCGCTAAGCCGGTCTGCGCAGTAGACGTTCAGCGACCGCGAAGTCTTCAAACGAGGCCACAAAACAAAGCCGCGAGCCTACCGCAAAGCGGACAATATTGTGAATAGATGATGCAATGGAATGGCTCAGATCGATGGATCAAGCGGTTAGAGCAGAACTGCTCGATTCATGACAATAACCTCAACCGCCACAATAACAACAACAACCATCCCAATAACAATACCCACAACAACAACAAGAAGGTGGAATGATAGCCAAGGGTAACAACCACAATCCTAACCAACAAAACCGAAACATAAACCACCACAACCAAGAAACCGTAGGCAAGAAAATGCCGAGGTATTCTTCTTCTTTGTTGCACCGGCCAAGGAGGAGGTTATCAAGGAAATGCTCCTTTGTGTTACGGATGCAAGTTACATCATGAAGGCCCTTGTCTGTTAGATGCAAGAATTGTCAAAAACGGGCATCAAACCAAGGACCGCAGAGGAAAGGGGCTCACATCGGTGCCAACACCCAACCAAGATTGACTTGTTTTGGGTGTGGAGAACGTGGACACATCAAGAGCCAATGTCCCCAAAACAATGGTCAACAAGAAGGAGTAGCTCGTGGTAGGGCGTATGTATTGGGCGATAAGGATGCGCAACAGGATCCGAATGTGGTTACGGGTACGTTTCTACTCAATAACCATTATGCAAAAATCTTATTTGATTCGGGTGCGATCATACTAGCACTAATGCACCGGATCCCATCAGAACTCCGCAGTTAAGATTGTGACACCCTAGGCAAATCCCACATCGGCCGTGGCCCGGAGAGACGCTTGGGCTCATAAGATAACATTCGCTTTACAATGACACAACGCGTTTTGTGGTTCATCGGGTGGAGTTCTTAGGAACCGCGTTAAGCGTGCTCATGCGAGTAGTCTTGGCTTGGGTGACTGCGGGAAGTCTTCAAATGAGGCCACAAAACAAAGCCGTGAGCCTAATATAAAGCGGACAATATTGTGGTCGATAAGGCGGGGTGTTACGTAAACTATGGCAAACGAGTTTCGATGAAACGAGAAGTCTCCGGCGGCGATCGGGTCGCGTGGGAAAAAGATCTCACAATAACAAGGTTGGAAGAGATAAAGTTTTGATGACGCCATCGAGGGCAAGATCCAATGGTCGCAGATGGATCAATGAAAAAGATCGAATCATCAAAAATATAACTTGAAACCCGTGAGTAGATCGTATTCTCGTCATTTCCTTTAATTTGTTGTAACGTTTTATTTGCGCAGTGTTTTTTTTTCTATTTCGTTGTATTTTTTAATCTCGTATTGTAATATGTTTTAGTTTTAATGAAATGTTTGTTTTAGTTTAATAAATGAAGTGTTTGTTTTAGTTTAATAAATGAAGTGTTTGTTTTAGTTTAGGGGTTGAAATTGAAAATATGAAATGTTATTGGTGTTATTGATGTTATTGGGATGTTATTGTTGTGGGTGTTTTTTGGGGATGTTAATGTTAAATGTTAAAGGCGATGTATACCGACGTGAACAGTGTTATTGGTGTTATGGTGTTATTGTTGTAAGTGCTCTAAAACTTACCATTCATCGTTTTCTGTAGTAATCCTTGAATCGTTTGTTTATCTCCTATACATCCCTCTTGATTCTATCGTGTGTGTAACTGATGGAAAACCACGTAGGTGATACGTTTTATTGATATACGAATGAAACTCTAATGGACCCAAACAAACAATAGGGCTTAATTCATATCAATCCTCTAATACTTTTCAGTAGTCTGATCAGCGAAATCGCGAAAGCTCGGGCTAGAGTACTGAAAAAAAAACATTAACGCAATAAAAACATAATTTGTTGATGAAGAATTCCGGCAGCAAGCGGAAGCAATTCTTCCAACAGCAGTAAAAGAAAAAAACATATTTGCTGATGAAGACATCCGACAGCAAGCGGAGATTAATCTTTACATGCAACATCAAAAGCATAAGCAAAAACAAAAAATAAAAGCAAAGACTTTTTTTTTCCTTTCTTTGGAAATGAGATAAATAGCGGCGGCTAGGGTTTGACGGGTGCCATAATGGAGGCGGCTCAACTTAGCCGCCTAGCTCTGAGAATCAGACTTGCTCTGATAACACGTTAAATGATGGAAAAACACGTAGGTGATACATTTTATTGATACAAATGAAACCATAATGTACCCAAACCCACAATCGGGCTTGAGCCATATTTACCCTCTAATAGGTTTAATCATTAGTTAGCTTATAGGGCTTTTAAATCGATTTTTATGGTTAGGGTTTCAAACGTTTATGTGTTATTTAATCGCTGAGATTTCCTCATTGTGCTTATTTAATTCGCATTATTATTATTCGCTGCGATATTGTTTTGTTTCGTGTTCTAATATGTTGGTTATTATGTGTTTCGGAGTCTTGGTGGTTTCGATCGATCTTTGGTTGCGAGTATACTAAGGTTATGCGTATGATGTTGTCATGAGCAAGGTTTTTTGGATTCCGAGGAGAGGGAAAGACGTAAGAAGGATATGGAGAAGGAGATGAGTGGTTTGAAAGTCGTTGGCTCCCCATCCAAGATTAACGAACCTGCTACTGAGAATGAGGAGGACACGAGTTCTTTACCAGCAAAGATTTATAATATTGAACGTCAAATGCTTGAAGGTAAACTTGTGTTATTAGGAAATGATGGGGAACCTTTAAAACCTTCGACAAATGGCTTTGATTCTGGTGTAAAGTCACAAGAACAGGTAACTGTTTTTACAAAACAAGTAAAAACAACTAATCAGGAGGTGTTTAACGTTGACAAAGTGGGAACTTTTGATCCCCTGTGATTACTAATGTGGCTTTAGAATTGAAAAATAATGTGTCTGACCAGGTGGTTGAACGGTTATCCAACCTACGCCCATCTTTTTTTCTAGTGTTAGGATTTAGTAAATCCAGTTATTAAAGAGTCGGTCACCTCAAGTATATGTAATCGTTAAAAGCTCGTAGTCGTAGATTATTTAATGTTTAGTAGTATTTAGTTAAGTAACACCGTGGAGGACGGACGGGTCTTTACCCATTGTATGCCACGATCCACACCGTATGTGGCGATTGTGTAAGATTATAAATACTCTACCTCCCAAGGTAGAGTTGGAGCTCATAATAATACTTTCATTTTCTCTCACTAAGTTCCCAAACCTCTAACTCTTTCTCTCTAAAACCTCATCTTATACGCCTATTGATTATGGTTTGATGTGTTTGTGAAATCGAATATGTTACAAATGGTATCGAGCCATGGTTTGATCATCTCTTACATATCCTTGGATTTCTAGTGGTTTTAGATGGTTTTGAGTTTGAAAAGTTTAGTGGTTTTGCATCATTTGGATCATTTCTAGTGTTAAAGTTTGAATTTTGGGTGTACTTTGTGTTTAGAATCATTGTAAGTGCTTGGTTTTGATTTGGTAAGCTTGAATCAACGTGGTTGAGCTTGTTTTGGATTGAAAAGTGTGTTTTGAAGTTTTTCTTGCTAGCGACTGGTTCTCGTAGTGTTTTTCATCGTAGCGACTTGCTTCAAAGAAAAGGTAGCGAGTTGTAGTGTTAATTGTTAGCGATTTGGTCCTAGCGACTTGTTCATTGAGACAAGCCGACAAACAAGACAACTTAGTGGATTCTCCACCACGGCCAGTGACTTGGTGAAGTTAGCGACTTGCTTTCAATTTTGTTAATGACTTGTACTTAGTATTCTTAGCGACTTGGTGTTAGCGACTTGGACCTTAGTGAGTTGCTCTTTAGCGACTTGACCGTAGCGACTTGGTGCTTTAGCGACTTGTGTCCAATGACTGGGTCTTAGCGACTTGGTGCTTAGCGACTTGGTTCAAGAATTCTTAGCGACTTGGTTGATTTTTGTTTGTAATACGGTTTTCTTGATTTAGTAAAACCCGTGAAAGAATCTATTTCTCGGCTTAATCATAGAGTCATAAAATCCCGTGTATTCGTTAACATATCTACCAACGCATCTACGATCATCTCCATATTGTCGAGGATGTTCAAGCGGTGGTTCAGACATACTCGTCCACCTATGCTTGACATAACCGACTACGACTCTTGGGCTCAACGAATCAGATTAGACTGCCTTGAAAGGAAAATGGGGTCAACATTCTCAAATCCATTGATGAAGGACCTTATCGATTGATACTACAAGAGACATAATTGATACAAATTGCAGATGGAAGCAGTGATCTATGGATTAGACAGACTAAAGACGTATGATGAGCTCAATGATAAGGAGAAAAAGAGATTCGATGCTGATATCATGGCTTCAAACATTATACTTCAAGGTCTTCCAAAGGATATGTACAAGCTTATCAATCACAACACCGAAGCCAAGGCTGTTTGGGATAATGTCAAGATGCTTCTCTCGGGTTCTGAATTAACTAAGGAAGGCAGAGAATCACAGCTGTATGATGAATTTGAGCACTTCAAGATGAAACCAGATGAGAGTATCTATGAATATTATGTGAGATTCCACAAGCTTGTAAATGATATGAGGAATATCAAGATGACTATGCCAAATATTCAACTGAACTCAAAGTTTGTGAACAACATGAATCCCGAATGGCACAAGTTCGCCACTCTACGGCTAACCAAAGGATGAAGAATACAAACTATGAGCAATCAGATGCCTTCCTTCTTCGAGAATGAGAGACATGCCATGTTTGAAAAAAGGATTCTTGATCGCCTAAACCAACCAGGGAGAAACAAGCTCATCAAATGATTCAATAGCTTTTACACCAATGTTGAATTACCACCAAAGCTTCTCAAGTCATACCCACGGTAATGGTCATTACAAACTCATCCCTGATCCAGCATATAAGCCTCCCGACTCAAATACACTCATGGAAAACTTCATCAATCAACTTTCTCTCATGGTTAGTCAAAACATGAGCTCTCTCCCACACACCAACAATAACCTCAGAAAAACATCCAATCCACACAATCAAGCTACGATCAGAGATGGGAAGGTTATGGTGCAACCAGTTCAAGAAAGGCAGTATGAACAGGGAAGAGGTGGAGTTGGTAGAGGTTATGTTGCAAATCAGAATCGGGGAAGGATTGGAAATCAAGGTCAAGCAAAGCCAATTAAGTGCTACAACTGTGGTGGTGAGGGACATATTGCTAGAATCGCACATCTCCAAACGTCCACGTAATGCGTAATACTTGAGACAAGATGTTGCTTGTGCAAGTTCGTGATAATGGAGCCGCTTTGGATGAAGAAGAGTTGTTGTTTCTGTCGAGGAAATGCCCGAACCTATGATGCCGATGTTGATGAACAACCAATTCAGAGATAGGTCATAATCATCAAAATGCCTTTCAAGTAGCCGATCGTGATGCATTTGACTCGATGTCGATGATGAACCCATCGCCCAAACAATCTTCATGGCTAGCATCTCACCTATGGTCTCTCCAAAGGTCTCTTCACCACAACAAAGCTAGCCCATCCAAAGATTCAATCATTTCGTAGGTATTAAAACTATATGATGATGTTGATGAGCAAAGATGCATAATAAAGTGGGTCTCTTGAAACTTTTGAATCGATATTGATGATGAGGGTAATAGTAATATTGTCCCATATGAACAATATGTGAAGCAAAGTGAAAGTGAGATTGTACCAAGTAATGCATCTTCTGCAACAATGATGATTATGTTTTTGATGAATACACTACATGTGCCTCGATGATTCTCATTACCTATGAACCGAATGCCTATAAAGAACAAGTTGCTATCTATGAACAACGTGCTAAGTTTGAGTTAACCACCGTGAGCGTGAAATGGATGACCAAATGCGCCCAATTATTAGAAAAGTAATTTTAGAGAAGAAGTATTAAAACAAGAGTTAAACTCCTTACAAGAAAAGCTTTCTAAAACTGCTAGCAAAACAAGAACTTCAAGAAAATGTTAAAAGGCTTAAGCAAGAATTCAATGCTAAGGAATCAAAACATTTGAATGATTTTTCTAATCTAAAACTTTGAAAAATAAGCTTGAAAATAAGTCAGACGTACAAGGAATACCATTCTGACCGCTCACTGATCACTAAGCATGAGTCTTAAGCGATAAGCATAGCATTCCCATTGTTTAGGAACCAAATCCAGAGGTCATTAAAAGGATAGAGTCGCTCATAAGGTACTTTATGATGGTAATGAAATCCTTAAGCCTAGGCGAGAAACCTAGTTGCGCCAAGGTAATCGAGAAAGATAAGAAATCGATGAAGTCACTAGGGTGAAAATGAAAAAGAAGCTAGAAGATCCCGAGTGTAAAATGAATAATATAACGATCAAACCCCATGATTACACTAAGGAAAATTGGATATCTTTAAACAAGTTTAAGCCTCGACTCTATTAACCCCCGAACAAGTGTTCTAGAAAAAGGATATGGATATGCAAAAGTCGGAAATCTTGTTGAAAAGAATCCCCTTGTAGGAAATTCCTAAAGCAACCGTGTATCCTCCTAATACACCAATGCATTTAGTTCCTACATCTATTGCCACTAATAGCAAGACCTTAATCACCCTATATGTAGTTTATCAACTGCTTGTTGATTTTGAGAAAACGTAAGAAGAGAATCACACCTTGGGATAACCGAGGGGAAAGGGTTTTGAGCAAACTAAAGAATGTTATTTAACTGAGGTCATGCCTTTCTTTAAACAATTAAAAGGTCAATTTGAGAGTCTTCAAAAAGGGATAAATTCAGATATTAAAGAAATGGAAAAGGAATTTGATGCAATGATAGTTGAGGTCAATGATTATGAACAAGAACTCAAATATAATGAAGTTGAAAGGAAGAACTTGCACATCTTAAATGAGAATTTGATTTCGAGTTGTGTTGCTCAAGATGTGTTTTATACTGTTACTAAGAACTCTATTACTGCTTCTCGATTTCATAAATTATCTATTGCATTGAAAGTTTCCCATGATCGTGTCATTGAGTCAAACAAAAAACTCGTAACTAAATGAGAAAATTGATCAGGATGATCACGATAATTTGGTAAAACATCTTTCTAAACTAGAAGTTGAACATTTTGATTTACAACTAAAATATCAACATCTTTAAGAAAATGTCAAAACCTCAAATATCAATACATCCTCAGATGTTCCAAAGTTTGATGCAGTTTTTTAGATAAACAAACGTGACGAACAGATTCAAGCTCATTGTAACACGATCAGAAAATTGAAAGCCCAAATGCCTCCTCCTTTAGATTCTCAATATTCTCAAACTTTTCATCTTCAAAACTTAGTTAATGCTTTACAAAAAGAAAACGAGAGTTTTTTAGAAGAAAATGAAAAAGTTAAACGACACTTTAAAGAGTTATATGATTCAATGAAAGTCACTCGTGACAAAAATAACGAAAAAATAACATCTTTACAAAAAGAAATTGAGAATCTGAGGAGTCGTGAAAAGTTAATCCGCCACTTGTTTTAATGAGAATGTTGCATCAAAGTCATCCTCGATCGCAAATATATCGTGATCAAGTAAATACATTCCTCCTCATCTTAGGAATAATGAACTTGTGTTTCATAACTATTGTGCTCACCTTAAGGATAGTCTAGAATGTCTCCGTGAGATTGTGGAAGAGGATTTCATAAATAAGCCTCTTGATAGAGAAATTAGGTTTGCTTGCATTCAAAGCCAAACGATCTCGTGGAGTTGCTAGAATGTTTAATAGCAACATGTTCTAAATCCTCAAAGCGAAAAGGTAAAGTCAGAACGCCTTGTTCTATGCCTAGTGTCAAGCATACAAACCATTCTATGCCCGCTTAAGTAAGTAAACACTAATGTGCCTTCAAGTAGTTCGATCCCCGCACTTCTAATTCAGAATGCAAAAGTAGATCAACCAACTAAGGTTCCCATAATTCCCTCACAGAGTAATCATGACATTAAAGCAAGCGGTCAAAGCTCTGTGCAATACCAAGCAAGATAGACCTCACACGCTAAAATGTGCATTGGAAGAGTAGAAGATCACCCTAGGAATATTAAGTTTGAGTTGAATAAAACGAATCGTGTTGATTCTAGTTTGTTAAGAATTAGAAATTCCACATCAAGAGTCGGTCACCCCAAATATTATCTAACATGAGTTAGCTCGTAGACTTGTAGTTATTTACGTTGTTTAGTAGTTAATTAGTTAATTAGTAGCATAGAATAGTTTGGTGTAACACCGTTGAGGAAGGACGGGTCTTTACCCACTGTATACCTGATCTACAGTCCGATAAGAGGACGTATCTTGTGTAACTATAAATACCCCTTCCATCCATGGAAGGGGTGGAGCTTCTCAATCTAACCTTTCATTTGTTAACCAAGTCTCTAGCAAGAAACTCCCTCTCTTCTACTTTCTCTCTCTAATGGCAAACCTGTATTTTGATCATCCAAGACCACCCGAATCATCAACACAATAAATATTGGATCCTAACAATTGGTATCAAGAGCCATGGTTATGGTGTTTTGTTGATTTTTGTGGTTTTGTATCATAGTTATGGTGGTTTTTGGTTCATGTTGAAAAATGTTTTTGTACTTTTTAATGGTCGGAAAGTTTTTTTTCCTGCTATAGTTTGGCAAACAGTTGTTACATGTTTTTCAGTTTTGTATCTTCTTTATTGGTCAAAATTATCTTATGGTCTACTTGTTGTTAACATCTGTTGTGTTACATATGTTTTGTGTCAAGCTTTTGTCCATACAGCAGTCTTGTAACTCATCAGTTTTGTATGACTAATTTTGTACCAAATCTGTGATAAAACTTGTGGTCATTTAAATGGGTCATCTGGTAATCTTTTTGGTCAAAATGGGTCTAAAAGGATGTCCTTTTGCTGTTTTTTTCTGGTTAGAACAGAAGCAGTTTTATGCAGTTTTCTGGGTCATTTTTCATAGCGAGTTGCATATGTTTCTTCATAGCGAGGTGGTTTATAAATGAAGTAGCGACTTGACTCACTCAAGAAAACCAATAGCGACTTGTCATCTTTCTTTAGAGATGATGTTTTGTCTAGCGACTTGCTTTAGAAAAATAATGGTTAGCAACTTGCTTTGAAAATTGGTTTAGCGACTTGATATCTCTCAGCTAGCGACTTGTGACTATAAAGGTAGCGACTTGATATTTATCAAGTAGCGAGTTGTTTTGAAAACTTTGGTTAGCGACTTGCTTTGATAAAAATAGGTAGCGACTTGTTGAAGTTTAAAGAGTTAGCGACTTGACACTAAAGCTGGTATAGCGACTTGACTTGACTCACGAATCATAAAAAGTTAGCGACTTGGTGAAAAATGTTAGCAATTTGTTGACTCATACAAAATCATGTCCAACAATACAAAATATCAAGACTCATATGTGACTTCAGGTTACTTTTCCATCATAAGTCCAAACTTAAACGAAAAATCAAATGGCCTTGACTGATGACTTCGAATAAAAAAGAACCATTCCAAATACCCTAAACCATCACTGTCCAACTCAACTCACAAACAAATCCTCTACTTCAACATCATCCCATCTCCAACTTACAGTAACAAATCTCAAAAGCAAAAATGAAATTGTTTGTTGATCTCAGTTCTTCTAATCTCATGGAACTCATAAGCTTTATTAAGAACAAAGGTCTTAATTATATACGATATTAGAAATCTTCATTGATCATGAGATACTATTCGAGATAAAGAAACGAGTTTAACAACTTTGTTAACTCTATTTCTTTCGCTCGTTTTAAGACTCAAAAAATAAACAAAGAACATACTAATCTTACCCGTGACCATGAGGATGTGAAGCCTATTTCATCATTTGAAGCCATCTCTGTGGCTGTCACAAAACCCATTCCTCAAGCCATCCCTGTGGCGAGGTAAAAAATGAGATGGTGCTTGGAAAGATCGAATGGTTTGATGGGGTATGATGCCATTCTGATTGAGTTTTCTAATTTGTGTTGGTCATAAAACGCCGTGATAAGAAGCTGGTAATGAGGCATTTTTTTAAGTGTTATTAGGTTGTGTCTGGAGAGGATTTTTAGAGTTTGAAGACTAATGTGTGAGATGGTGGCTGGATAAGAGGACGATTAGGGTTAAGATATGTGTAATGGCTGAGTCTTTTATAGCCGTATTACTAGGGCAAAGTGTTACTTGGACCAACATGATAATTCGTGGGCCTAATGAGTAATTTGGATCGAGTTAATCAACGATGGGCTTATGCATGTGACCTGGTCTCGGGTTTCATTACATGGGCTGCTATCATTAACAATTGATTTTGGGCTTTATGATGAATGATATGGATCAAATGAATTGGTTGTAAAATGTTCTTGGCATCCGAAGTTTCTCATTCTAAGAATTTTGGATATAAATGTTAAAATCTCAAAGTTTAAAGACTTTATGAGTACTTAATTCGGATGGGCTTTCAATATTGGATGTGCTAATCTTTAGTGGGTTTGAGTGGGATCGATCGTGATGTTGAGTTAAACCGGATATCATACTGAGACTCTTGGAATGGGTATTAATATTTTGTTCTTGGAATGCAAATTGTTATTGAATATGAGAGTTTGGATAATAAGACTTGTTATGCTTATGAGAGTTGATGATGAGATTTGTTGATGAGATTCCGGGAGATGATGAAATTCGTTGTGATATGTGATTACTTTGGTTTATACATTTTCTTGGAAAATTATAGGTCACGGCTATAATGGTTATTGGAACTTGTTGACTACGGGGATGATTGTACGGTATCTCTTATTTGGAATTAAAGTGAGGTTTTCCAGGCGCGTTTACTTATTTTCGTCTTCTTGCTTTCTACCCTTTCGCGAAGATGACTTGTTTGGGCGTTTATAGAGGGTGATAAAGACTTGGCTATTTAGTTGCATTTGTGATTCTTTCTCACTTAACCCACAACGTAGCTATCACTTGGTGTCTCACTCATTGAGAATGTCAAGAGGTTTTGTACATTGGGTACACCGCTTCTTGTTCACGAGGATTAGTACAAGTTTAAGTAACAAATCTAGGAATTCTACTGGATCAAGTTTGGTATATCGGGTTTACTTCTCTACGTGGTCACTACAATAGCTGTCGAATACGTGAATGATGTGTTTACCAATGTGTTTCTCGGATGGTTGATTGATACTATTGATATTGAGATTGAACCCTGATGAACCGCGATGTTCCCTAAAATGATATTCATCAAACCAAAGTTGTCATTACACATTCAAGCTGACATTGTTATGGTTCTGTCTTGATTTTGTAAAATCCCGCGAAAGAACATATTTCTCGGTTTAAATCATAGACTTGTAAAATCCCGTGACAATGGAAACATCCTTGTATAAGTGCATTTCCGGATCTATCTTACGGTTTATTCTTGGTTTTGTAAAATCCCGCGAAAGAAACTATTTCTTGGTTTAAACCATAGAGTTGTAAAATCCCATAATGATGGAACCATCCTGGAGAAAGGAAAGCGTATTTCGGGATCTTCTTTGATGCTAGTGCTACGGTTTCTACTTCGAAGAACGGATAAAAGGGTGTACTTCATGAATTGGATGTGTGTTTGGATATTCGTCATGGCAGTTTGGTTATTACATGGCTTTATGGGGTTATGTGCATTTTAAACATGGTCAGGATGAAAACCATTATCAAAGTTCGTTTAAATGTCAAAGAAGCCTAGATTTGAGCTTTTAATCAAAAGATGTGACAACGAAGTTAATTCACTATGATTTATTTGAGGTTGAAGTGAATTATCACGGGCAAGTGTACTTAGTATCTGAAGGTATCGTGGACGGATGGATGAAGATTCTTCAAGATCCTTGTTCGAGCTTATTATCAAAAACGAAGACCTGGAAATCTAGTTATTGTTAGATGTCTTTTACCTTTTCTTTTACCACTTGGGGGAATTGGGCTCTTACCACCACAATATAACTATCACTTAAAGGAGTTACATTGTAGTGCTCAGTGTCACATTCAATTGTGGATTTTCAAGAGGTGATGTACGTCTATTACTTAATGGTTGGTTGGTTGAAGAGTATAGAGTACTTAGAGATTCAATGGAGGATGAAGTCTCGGCACCGCTCTTTGTTCCATATGTGCAAGTTTAAGTCACGAATTCGAGTTAGTTTACTTGAGGTCAAATTCATCATATTCGGTTTCTCCATCACCGTCACGACAAAAAGCCCATCAATGATAATGGGGTTGATTACATGTTTTGCTAAGAGAGTCGAAAAAGAGAGATTATGACGATGAACACAACAGCTCATGCCTCGTACTCCAAAGAAAAGAAAGTGTACGCTCAAGGCGCTTTATATTCAAGAAGAGAAATCTTCTCACTTATGACCATTCTCATCAACATGCTTCATGCTTTTTCCATGTGCTTCAGTCATCAAGTGAACCGGGCTACCATTGATTGTTTTCTTATTCCACTTGCTCAATATACTGAAGATGGAGACATCATGTGCTTATTTTGCGAGGGAGAAGTGTGAATAGAACATTCGGATGATATTCACTTATTCAATCAAGAATGGCATCTCCGTATGCAATTCTTGAGGGGGAGAAGAAGTATGATAATTCTGCATGGTTGATTGATTTATGAGATTATATGGTCAAACGGCTCCAAGCTCATGTAAGAACCGAGCTTCTTCTTATCGGGTCATCTTCACATGGAGTTTTTCTTCTAGTAGCCGTTGGTTGACATCTTCACACCGACTGATATGATTATTGACAAAGTGCTTCCGGTTAATGTTTCACGTACACATCAACTTGATGATTCCGAACGATCTCTCTGCTCTTGTTTGATGTGTTTGTTTGGTGTTACCACTTCGTGTGTTCGCTATGGGTGATTGTCGATTTCCTTGATGAACATCTTTCATTCTCGCTTGATTGGGAGGATTTTTGTTAAGGGTATTTGCAAGATGTGTTAATTGGGATGCTTTTAGTGTGTTGAAGATGTTAACTATCTATTCCCCAACTGGAAAATCTTGAAGAAGGTCGAGTCTACAGTCGGTTCTACATTTTCTACTGCATGTTAAAAGACTAAAGACGTGTTGCATTTGATTATCCAAAGACTTCTTCTTAATCTAAGCATTCATCATAAAGATTGTCAGTTTAGGGGAGAGCACTAATTGGGGGAGAGTGAAATGCCAAAGTTAATCCCCAATTAGACTTTCTCACATTCCGCTTCAAAAAGATGATTCTCACAAAGACTTCAAGCGTTCTTCTCAAGAGATTTCTAGTATTTGGGCTTATAATATGTTGTTGATTCTGAAGTGTCAAAACCAGCAATGGGAAGGAGACAAGCATCTAAACGCGAGTAAACTTGACGAACTTAATACTTCTAAGTGATTGAAGATATCACGGGAAGACGAATGTCATGACCGCAGAGATACTCAAAGTTTTACTCATCAAGGCGTTTAGTGCTCTTATTCCAACTAAGTGGGGGGAAGAGATGTAAGAAAGAGTCAGTTTCTGAAGATAACAGAGGTACACAAGTGTGTGATGATTTCGATGTTATTGCAATCATCAGGGGAGAGAGATTGTGTACATTGGGGATGATCACCGTTTTACTTGAGGGCTTAATCATGATTCGTAGATATAATCACTTATTCGGAGTTGACATCCGCAGATTGTCATCCGCAAAGATAATCGCATTCGCTTGCTTCTTCAATGTTACCGGTTATTCTCTCTTTGGGCATTCGGTACTTGGTTCTTGAGCTTCATACACTTTCTTCGTGGGGAGAGAAAAGTATACATCGTGGTTATTCTTCGCTATTGGACTTAACATTACTTGATGGTATAAGTTTCTTTGTCTTTGGGTATATGTGTATTCGGTTCGTGAGCTCTATTCTAAGAGACGGCCGCATCAATTCAACTACATGGGGGAAGTGGTCTCTTGATACCATATGGAATGGATTACTTCAGATGTCAGTAGAAAAGAAATTTGAGAAGATTATCTAAATGTGGGATGATACGTTGCTGTTGTTCTATTGGATGATATAACCTCGAACGAAGAATCACGGTGATTATTCTTAAAAGGAGCAGCGGGATCGATGATAATGGTGTGCTTATTTGTGCACCTGGCTAAGAGAAGCTTGAAAGAAAGCTTTGAATCTGCTCAGCTAAAGGATTTTCGGTTTAGGGGGAAGCTGCCAAAGTCTCACTTTCAGATGGTTCAATTTCTTTCTTCAGTACAAGAGCTTTGGAAGCTTTGGTGGTGGAAGTTTAAAAGATGACGAATTCTATCTTCTACAACGTGTTGCTCGATATCCTTATCTCGGTACTCGTATCATCATCTTCTTAAGCTATATCATCTTCTCTATCATTGTAAATATTTTTCAAAAACAAAATACAAAAATATAAAACCAACAAAAAGAAAATAGAAAAATATAAATCATCACATATCCATAAAAATCAGAAAATTTTCAAAATTACCAAAAATATGTTTTCTCTAGACATGTCTTCTGGTATCGATAACATATGCGGTCTTAGAAATGCCATTCAACAATGGCACGGGACCATAGATGAAGTTCGAACAGAAAGTGTAAATATTTCTTTTCAAAACATGTCACAAACTATGGCTTGCAGTTATTTCAGACTGTGACCCGCGCTAAAACCATGGTTTGCTATTATTTCTGATAGCAACCCGCTCTTCAAGAAAGGATAGTGCTGCGCTAAACCAATTTTCAAAATATTTTGTGCACTTATCCTAAAACATAATGAGGAAAGTATGTCGAAGGACTGCTGTTCCTACTCAAATATTTTTACTTCTAAAATTCTTCAGAAAAATATTTGTTTTAACAAAATTGGTGGAAAATGAGTTGCTTGAAAAACAATCAGTATCTGAATGTTCATAAAATTGAAAACTCAATCAATGCCTTCAGTACTTTTAAAACTTTTTATGAAATGAGTCATTGATTGAGGGGGAGAATGTTTTCAAATTTATATCATCTAAACGAGCTTATCTATTATCCTATATGCTTAATTGAAAAATGATGTTAACCTACGTTGAAGGACTAGGTGCCTAGTATATGACTGTTAGGATTAGATGATTAGAGTTTGATAAACACATTATTCCCATGCCTTATAAGAACTGATTGATATGTTGCATTGACTTTCATTAGTCGATTGTTGTTTGGGTGATGTCGACCACCATATATCTATATGTGTGTTCACTAACGTATGCAGGTATATTGGTATATAAGAATGTTCCCGATCCGGATCCCACAATTGAAGATGATTGGATGTCGAAAGGAAAGGGTAACTATATCTTGGGTCGACAAAAGAAGAAACAGAGCTTAATCAGATCTCTCTATGAATAGTTGGCATGATAGATGCAACTTCAGAGGTCTCACTGCATCAGCAGATGGTTTTCTTTCATCCCTTCAGCAACTACAGAAGCATCTTGTAATTTTAAACCACCTAACGTATCTTGTGCAGGAAAAGTAGTGAATGATATCATTTTCCAAAATATTTGATAAAATTGTTTTGAAAATGGAAAATATTGTTTTGAAAATTAATTGGACTAAATTTTGAAAATCACCGGACTTTATTTTATCAAATCTTAGGTCACTCAATCAACGACTTCGGTCATCGATTGAGGGGGAGAGTGATTTAATTTAAAGTATTTTCAAACAATATATCTTCAAAAGAGTCCGTTTGTACGTTAAAATGTGGTGATCTAAATATTTAATGTTATGTCATGGTATGATTTTCTTTAAAACTCTTTTTTTTGGGTAAAAGGTCAATGACCCGGTAAATATATTACTCCAAAAAACGTTTAAGTACAAAGGATATGGGTGAATCCCATATCTCAGCCTGTTACATAGGCGAAAAGCTTACATAACAAGATACTTCCTATTTTCTAAAAAAGAAAATAAACCACTACTAAAAATATAACATCAGACTCCTATGAATATACCATTTACTTCCTACCAAGACGACCTTGGAGCTTGATACCATATGTTTCGTAATAGGCATCCAAATTACCTGGAAAATCGTAAACCTGATCCGCATAGTTATCATAACCATAGTCATCAAAGTCATCTTCTCGATCATGACCACCACCAAATAAGTTACTAGACTCATCAAAGGTGTTTACAACCTCCTCATCATCACCGCTTGACACAACAATCTCTCCCACCTTAGAGAATGGGTTAACCTGTTAATAGATGAAGTAGACGGAAGATCTTTTTACCGGATAATCAACCTTTTAATAGGATTACCAAGATCATCAACAAGAGTAGCTTTCCATCAATAAGAAGCTTTTCAAGCTCCCCAATTTTCTCAACAATAGAGGTAGGCCAACCTCTTTAGCTTCCATTGAATCACTCACAAGCGGTTCTTGTGATACATTTCCATCATAACAAATTTCAACCTCCTTAGCTTCCATTGAACAACCGTAATCCACTATATCGCAGGAGTACCACATTCAAAGAAGATCGATCATATTAAGTGCATCAAACGGGTTAGATGTAGCAATCGTCGTCTCCACTCATACTAGCCACTCTGGCTTTCATTTTGAATTATCCACTGTTTGGGATTGGGGCGCTTTTGGTTGATACCAAACTTAGGCCCCTTACCAGAACACTTGTACCACCATTCCTACCCTTATTCTTGTTACTTACAGTTTGGAAACCATCAAGAACGCCTGCTTAGCCGAGTAGATGGTGGAACATATTTAGACAACAAGCAACAGATGACCAAACCGCTTACACGTATCACATCTTGGCGGTTTCCATTCATATTCAACCCGATCCTTTCAATAGTAGAACCCGATCCATCCAAGAAGGGTATCTCAACAAAGGAGGCTTTCCCAAGAGCCTTATCTCGCATCGAACTTCAATCAAGCACCTAGCAAAACTACTACGGCCCCAAGAATCCAAGCACATTTGACTAGTGTAAGAATCTAGCATTTTCGAGTACCAATCAATGTAGCAAGGAGACTGAGACCATCATCAGAAAACATTGCAAGAGGAAGATCATGAAATTTAACCCACACCGGAATGTTAGTCAAATCCTCTTTAAGCAAATTAGTATTCAATGTCCAAGTTTTAAGAATAATTGGCACATTCCTAATCATCCACGGTCCGTTTTCAAGAACATCATCAACACCTTTACGCGTGGAAAACTTAAAGAAAAAGAAACCCTTAGCATTCATCATAACCTTTTGAATACCATACTTGGCCCACGACACGAACATAATAATCAACGACCGAAAGCAATACATTTACCAAGAAAATAACCATAAAAGCGTATTCTCAAATTTAGAGTTTACCTCCTCCACTACTTTCATAGGAACGGATAGATCCACCTCAGTAGACTTGTTACTACATTCCAACCTACGGAAATTAGGCTTGTGCTTCATAGAATCATTGGACGAAAGCACCGTGATATGAAGCCGGCTTTAATTTGAACCATGGGAGATGATTTATTAACACCACGATAGCCTCTTCAAAATTCTTGCCGCCAAAACAACCGGATCACGACTTAGCTCAGCTTCATTCCCATTACTTTCGCCATTCAGCCTATGTTGCGACTTATCAATTCCCACAGCTCCATCTTTCCCACCATGCGATTGAGACACATGGTTAGGGTTAGAATTATGTGGAACCGGCTCGACATGAGGTTCACAAGTAGACTCATTAAACTGACTTGAAGACGCTGAAGTCACATCCCCACGAGACTCCATAACCGATTCACCACTTCCACCCGTTTTCGAATCATTGTAAGCACTAATATTTTTTAGAAATCCCTTTTCCATCTCTCTCTCAACCCACGTACAACTAATCCCAAACCAGCAGCATGCACTACCAAAAAAAGTAAAAATAAAAGTAAACCCAAACTCAAGAGTTAGGGTTTAAAGCGCTAAAGAACCAATCCAATTCAACCCATAAGGCTGATCACCACAATCGAATTATGCATTAATTAAAACAACCCCACAACCAATTAATATAATAGAAAATAAGGAATAAAGTCGATTGGATATTACGGAGTATATCACAAAAGTGAATTTATGGAGAATCACAGAGCACCGTCCCATGATCTTTTAATCTAACCAACAAAAGGTTGAAAAGATTAAAAAGTAAGAAGGTTGACTTGGATATCTTAGGAGAAAGTCGAGTTCACTTTTTTCGCCAGAGAGAGTCGATGTTAGGGATTTTTTTTACGAGTTTTTTTCTTTAAAACTCAAAGATCTGTCAAAATGAAATTTTTTCTGTTCTTGTTTGATTGTGAAATTATTTTATTTTACTTAAAGGTCTCTTAAAACCATCATACCTGACACTAACAATCTTTAATGTCTTAAAATGGTCCTTATCTGTCATTTTTCAAAATCAAATATTTCCATGTCTTTCCTTAAATTTTTTTAAAAGATTTAAATCAATTGGGATCACAAATCTCAAGAGGTTTGAAATTTTTGATCAGGGGGAGAGATAGTGATTTAAATCTCTTATCTGTTTAAATGGAATTGGTTTTAGTCCTTTAAAGGCACTCCTGCCTTCATGTGCCAAACGATTTCAAATATACAATGCACATGTTGAGGAAGAGCATTTATCCAAAATCAAGATGAGATTTTAAACCAGGCACAAGTTCTCCCATCTTTTCTCAACCTAATTAAATCACTTGAGATCCAAAATCTCAAAGGGTTTGATATTTTTGATCGGGGGAGAATTTGTGATTTAATAATGAAATATGATATAAGATGATCGTTTTGATTCAATGTGCAAGTTCTCTCTAATACGTGCTAAACTCGTTCGTTTATCGATGCACATATTGAGGGGGAGCATATGGTTTCTTAATGGCTTTTGTAATCGTGGATGTGCTTCAAAAGAACTCTTGCCTCTATGTGATAAAAATGATTTAAAATATCCTATGCACATATTGAGGGGGAATTTACCAAAGAAAATCAAATGGCTTTTTCTACGGAAATTGTGGTCAAGAAATTATTTCAAAGAACTCTTGCCTCCATGTGCTAAACAATTTCAAGATCATATGCACATGTTGAGGGGGAGCATTTCTAACTGATCAAAACTATTAAGGTACCAAATGCTTTGATTTTATATCACAAGTACCTTGATTGTTTTTCCAAATGATTTTTCAATTGGTTTCGAGAAGGAAAGAACAATACCAAAAGACCCACCAATTTACTTTATGCATGGTGTTATAAGGATGGTTAGGTTAGGTATTCGTTCCCACGATCCCGCCAGAGTCGAGGGATCTACCAGTGGACAATCCACTAGATAGTGTAGAGTCCTTAGGTATGATGAAAAAAGGAGAAAAGTGAGATATGGGAAGAGTGCGGATCGAGATAGAGCTAGAACTGGAATAAACCCAACAAGGTTCTAGTTATAAAGTCTCGGTAAGCATCAAGGAGTTAAAGAATGAAAAAGAATTGAATGTGAAAAGGGTGAAAAGAAATAGCCTCTAATAATTCAACCTTAGGGCGTAAACCGGTTCAATTCATATGCTACCGTGGTTACTAAGGTAACACCGGTATTGAAGACAAGACATCATGGACCCAAAGGATGCACCGCACTAAACTTCCCAAGCTACTCAAGTTCCTCTTAAAAGGGCTTGTTTCATTCTCACAGGAACCTTCATAATCTATCGACTTCTCTTAGAGATAGTTGATATTGAAGAAGGAGACCCTCTCCCTAGTCTCCGTCATAGGAACCAAATGTGCACTTTTGAGTCTAGAGCCAAGAGATTATCCACAATATCTCATTAGGACCCAAAAATTAATAAAGACTTGTTGTTTCACACAATGTGGAAAGTAAGAATATATTAAGAGTCCTATGCTTTATCCTTGTGGTATTGCCAGAACATCCGAGTGATATGAAAATATTTACGATGAAAATGGAAATCCATCTAGAGCCAATATCAAACAAGCACTTGGTGGGTGACATGTGAGATCTTGCAAAAGATCAAGCTTGTGACAACTGGATAGAAACAATGGGGCGATTCACCGTGAATCAACCTTGGTCCAGAAATAAATTGACGAATACTTTTGAAAACCGCTCGATGTGCAAATCTTCTTTTCTTTAGCACATCGAATGTGTATTCATATTTCAAATTCAAAAGTATCTCTAATTGAAAAAAATGCTTTTGGAAAACCATTCGATGTGCGAATCTCTTCTTTATCTAGCACATCGAATGTGTACTCTTTTCAAATACAAAAGTATTTTGATTGAATATTGATCTTTCTCATAAAACCTTCATCGATTGCAAAACTCTTTCTTCTAAGCAATACGCGATTGTTTTCAAATCAATTTTCATCAATCGCTGAATCTCAATTACCGGTTCACTCACTCGTGTTGTCTTTGAGACGCTCCGCTTGAGAACAACTAGAACAATTGCGAAACCCCGTCAAGGAGATTCTTAGGAATCCTACCGATCACAAAAGACTTGTACCGATCAACGGGGAATCGTGGGTCGTGTACCTCAATTCAACAAAAGTGATCAAAGACACTTTCGTGTGTTTTATTGCTAATCGTTGTTTGCAGTACATTTGGATGGTTGCGGTGATTAGAATTGAGGAGTCAATCCAAAGCCGCATGCTCACAAAGATCCACACTTAATTGAAGAAATCATGACCGGTGCATATCTACATAACCGGTTCGATATTTTTATACTATGCTTCGCTACGCTCCGCAAATATAATGAACCAAAGAAGCTTCCGCTACTTTGATGGAAAGATGTCATGATTCAAAAGTGTGAGCATGTCAATCCGAAAGTCACAACTTCACATGATGGCAACACAATAAAGGGTGATCCAGAGATTTAATGTGGTTGATGATCTCAATGAAAGCTCGAAGATCATCAAAGACGTGGATCAGTTCAAAGGCCTCCACTGAAAGTACAAAGTAATCAGACTTTGAAGAATTGCTACAAAAGCACAAAGATGAAGATGTTGAATAATTCAAGTCTACGAGCTCAAGACTGAAGATTATATAGAATGCTAGGATTCAAAATGTAAAACATGGGGTGACCTCCCTTAGGGGGAGATTGTTAGGAATTGGAAATTCCATAGTGAAGAGTCGGTCACCCCAAATATTATCTAGCATGAGTTAGCTCATAGACTTGTAGTTATTTACGTTGTTTAGTAGTTAATTAGTTAATTAGTAGCATAGAATAGTTTAGTGTAACACCGTGGAGGAAGGACGGGTCTTTACCCACTGTATGCCTGATCCACAGTCCGATAGGAGGACGTATCTTGTGTAACTATAAATACTCCTTCCATCCATGGAAGGGGTGGAGCTTCTCAATATAATCTTTCATTTGTTAACCAAGTCTCTAGCAAGAAACTCCCTCTCTTCTACTTTCTCTCTCTAATGGCAAACATGTATTTTGATCATCCAAGACCACCCGAATCATCAACACAATAAATATTGGATCCTAACATAGTATTAGCTATAAGCGCATCAGTAATTAATTCAATTCGCTACTATTCGCAAACCATGTAATGATGATCGCTTGATTTCTACTAATCATGAATGTGGTGTGAATGTTTTGTCTATCATTGTCAAATGCCCTGTTAAAATTGTTAATGCTAAAAATCAAGCTAAGAAGGCTAAAAGGAAAAGGCGAAAGAAAGTTAGAAAACAGTGGAAACCCACAGGAAGGAAATTTAGTAATATAGGTTATCAATGGATACCTACTAGACTTAAGGTTAATGTATTTTGCCCTAAATTTGCTAAGTCAATGCCCACTAGAAAATAGATGCCTACTGGTAGAACTATTCCCTTAAGAAGTAAACATACTTTGAATAGGTCAAATATGGACACTAGCACTACATCTATTTCTAATGATTCCATTGTTTCTACTTCTAATGTGGGTGTTCCAATCACTGTTACTAACCAAGTGGAACCCATTATTGCATGGGGTTCCCAATTATCCGATTATCCATTCTTGTCGTGTTCAACCGCAGATCGCTCAAATCGCTCGTGGTACCGGACTCGAGTTGTTCCAAGCATATGACCGGTGATCACTCGCATGCTCATGAACTTTGTGAGTAAATTCATCGGATCGTTAGATTCGGGAACCACCATTTTGGAGCAATTATGGGTTATGGTGACTATGTAGTTGGCAAAAGTGTAATCTGTGGTATATTATGTTGAAGGTCTTGGTCATAACTTGTTTTCTGCTGGTCAATTACGTGATTACGATCTAGAAGTGGCATTTAAAAACATACTTGTTTGCTAGAGAACTCGATGGTGTGGAACTATTAAGAGGAACCCATGGTTCAAATCTATACACCATCTCTATCAAAGACATGATGAAGTCCTCTCCAATCGCTTATTGTCAAAGGCTTCAAAACAAAGCCATGGTTATGGCATCGCTGCCTCAATCATTTGAACTCGACACCATTAATAACCTTTCCGTAAAGGACCTTGTCGAGGCTTACCCAGATTAAAATATGAAAAGATCATCTTTGTTCACTTGCCAATTGGGAAAAAGCACGAAATATGCCCACAACCAAAACCCACAAACTCAAGAATGGAAGTTCTTCATACCCTTCATATAGATCCGTATGCGGACCAATGAGAGTGCAAACGATAAATGGGAAAAATACATTCTAGTCATTGTTGATGACTAATCTCGATTTACTTGGGTAAAGTTTTTGAGGAAAAGGATGAAACTCCGATGTCATCATCAAACTTATCAAACAACTCCGGTTCGACTCAACAATACTCAAGTAGAATTGTTCGAAGCAGACAATGGCACGTAGTTTGTTAACAAAGACTTAATTCGCTTTTATGAAAGTGTTGGAATCAACATCAAAGAAGTGTTCCACGAACTCCTTAATGTAACGGTGTAGTTGAAAGACTAAATCGAACTCTTGTGGAAGCCGCAAGAACAATGCTAATTTATTCAAAGGTTCCAATGTTTCTATGGATGAAGCCATTGCCACCGCTGCTACACCCAAAATCGCTCCCTTATACACACCTCTCATGAAAAACCCATATGAACTTGTCCATAAACGAAAACCCGATCTATCCTACCTTCGTGTGTTTGGTGCTTTATGTTATCCAACAAATGACGGTCAAGATTTAGGTAAATTTAGAGCTAAGGCGGACATTGGAGTTTTTGTAGGTTATGCATCAAACAAGAAGGGTTACCGAATCTACAACAAAAGACTCGAGATATCATGGAAACTATTCACGCCACGCTCGATGAGTCGTCCGCAAATGGCTCCAAGACAATCCAGCTCGACCCAGATCTCAACCTTCATCAAGTAGTCCTATCAGTTCTACTCTTGTTTCTAATCCCTCTCCAGTAACTCCTTATGTACCTCCATCATAAGTAGAACACTATGAGCCAAATGCTATGAGCCAAATGCTAATGAAATGTCAATTCCATCAACAGAGGCTGCTCCTATCCCTGTCAAGGAAGTCAACCCTTCAGTTTCAATATCATTAAGTCAAGAAGCGCCTGCTGCTAATCACTCTATCTCATCAACAAATCTTCAATCATCGAATGTACATCATGGAATTGTTTCCGCACCCATGATGAAGTTAATCCCTTTGCTACTCCGAAGATGCTCCATTTGAAAACATATTTGCTCTCGAATCATCATCGTAACCATCTTCATCGGGAGATATCGACTGCCACGCCGGTTCCTCAACAACAACCACATGAACACCTTAGAAAGTGGACACATGATCATCCATTGGACAACATCATTGGAAACCCTTCGCCCAAAGATCCACACGGAAACAACTTGCAACCGATGCCTTATGGTGCGTCTTCAACTCTATACTCTAAGGTCGAACCAAAAGATGTTAAACCGCCATGAATGAAGACAATGGTTCAATGCCATGCAAGAAGAAATTCATGAGTTTGATCGACTAGATGTATAGGAATTAGTACCTACTCCAGATTGTGCTATGATCATTGCTCTAAAATGAATCTTCAAAGTGAAACTTAATGAGCATGGTGATTTTTTAAAGAACAAGGCTCGATTGGTTGCAAAAGGATACCGTCAAGAGGATGGTATTGACTTTGAAGAATCATTTGCTCCTGTTGCTCGTATGGAGGCAATCAGAATCTTCTTGGCTAATGCTGCAAGTAAGAACATGGTATTCTATCGATGGATGTAAAGACGGCTTCTTAATGGAGATCTTAAAGAAGTCGATACGCCACCAACCCAAGGCTTTGTGAATCCGAGCATCCTACTCACGCTATCGCTTGAAGAAGGTTTTACGGTTTGAAGCAAGCTCCAAGGGCATGGTATGATACACTATCAAAGTTTCTTCTATCTACCGGATTCAAAGAAAGGAGCAGTTGATCCGACATTGTTCACCGTAAAGTCGTGCAAACATTTAATTCACGCTCAAATATATGTTGATGATATTATTTTTGCCTCGATGCACCCCAATGAATGTGATCGTTTTCAAATGAAATGGGTTCCAAATTTCAAATGTCAATGATGGGACAAATGTCATTTTCTTGGGATTACAAATTTCACAAAATCCCGGAGGCATTTTTATAAATCAATCTAAATATGCAAATGAGATTTTAAAGAAATTTGATTTGATTCTAGTGACCTCGCTGACACTCCTATGATAGAGCGTATTAAACCGGATGAGGACCAACGGATGATTGATCCTCGATGTACCTCACGTACCAAGAGATCGGACATTCTGCTCGTTGTTTGCATGTGTGCTAGATATCGTGCTAAGCCTACCAAAAGCACTTTGAAGCGGTTAAACGGGTCTTTCGGTATCCGTCACACCCCAAATTACTGCTTTGCAATGAATGGAATTTCGGGATTGATCGTCATAGCATCACAATCACAGTTATATTGAACGACCTAAAGTGTCGTTTGGAAAATACGTCGTTTGATTTAATAAATTAATCAGAGTTTACAAAATATAAGTCCCAAATGAAAATCAACTTGTGCGGAAATAAGTTTGTTACAATTCAAACGACGTTTTAAAGTGCGTAAAACCCAAGTGAGACGCGTCGTCACCGCGACTCCATGATGTGTCCAAATGCATGCCATGAAGAGTATGTCTTAGTTACCTGAAAATACATTGCTAAAACGGTCAACAATAATGTTGGTGAGAAATCATAGGTTTATGTAAATGTTTTATACGACTACGCAAGTATAAACCAGGTATGACAATCATGTCACGTAAAATGTTAGGTGTATGACAATCATGTCACATAAAATGTTACAATTGCTTAAGCGCATGATACCGAAGTTCGATCGATGTTCGCCCCAACAGAGTGTCTTGCCAAACAACTCTAATAATGTTTATGAATGAAATGCATCCGTATGACTAGTGGGATTCACCAACCCGGATGGAGGCGCCACCCTCGATAGATCTATCCACCACACACGCTTCTAGGAAATTAACGGCTCATGCATATGAAATGGGGACATTTAATCGGCAACGTGGTAACTTAAGCAATGTAAATGAATTTAACATACTTGGCATCGTAATAAAATGTTGTGCAATGTATTCTCCCGTAGGTTTGAAATAAGTAAAACTTGAATAAATCGGGCTATGAAAACTCACTTGGTAAACCGGTATGATGACAAGAGTGAGTACATCGAGATATAGCGTGATACTTTAACCTTGACCTATTACGAATGATATGATATGTAATGAGTTATGATGTAATGTTATGCATGCATTTCGTATGTTATTTATACCATTTGTGAGTTTTGAAAATAATACTTATCGTCAAGAATACTTTTGACGCCTTGACCATTCTTAAATTACTTTACAAGTTTTTACGTCAAAATGTCATCCTACAATAGTTTCAGAATAATTTATTGTGAAATTTTAACTTTTCGACGTAAAATAAAGTCGTCGGAAATTTCATGAAAGTGACAAAATGGCTTGAAAAACTAGTCGAAATGGTGTACGCCGAACGTTAGGAAACGAACTCGACGGTTTTGGAAAGCTTGTATCAAAATCTAGAAGTTTTAGTATGTGAGTTTTCGCCATAGAGGTCTCGAACATGAAGATAATAGAGGTTAAATATGGTGATTTTGTCCAAATGTGGTTTAAAAGTGAGTTTCGCAAAGTTTAAGCAACCAGAATAATTTATTACAACTCCGCTATACAAACGGTTAGTCGTTTTGTAAAATATGCTTGGTGATATTAATTCTATTAGAAGACATCTCGTTACAAAAGTTCTACGTCATAGTTAAAAATAGCCTTCAACATGGTCGCTTTAGTTACCGTAACACTTGTCTCAGTAAAAAAATAATATAGTTTTTCTAAAACTAATAGTTACGGCAATTTTATGAAAACGTATATCTTAGTCGCTTCAAACCAGACATACGCCCTTAGCTTCGTATCAAAGTATACTAATATATTTTGATAAGTCGAAATAATTTGTAGAAGCTTAGGACTCGCTTTTGACTCGCATAAAACTAAAATAGGTTGTTGAAATTTCGAAAATATATATTTCGTCGTCAAACTTGAAAAATTCATAACTTCTTCGTTATAACTCCGCTTTTAATCCGCTCAAGCGCCACGGATTCGCTTTTAAAGTATATTTTCTAAATATCTAGGCCAAAACTCATGTCTACTGTCGGATTTTCCAGAAAAACAAAATAAGATCAGACCACTATTAATACTTGTCGAAAATAGTTTTTCTCGTACTAAACCTATTCCAATCCCTTCAAATCAACTCCAAAGCTATACTAATCCTACCATACACCTTCTTAGGGTGTCATGGGTTCCTAAACATTATCAAGACCAATATATAACAAGGGAATAATTATAGGATGACTTTTATATATTAAACTCTAAAAACAATGGTAAAAATGGTATAAATATACACAAGTCTTGCATGTTTTGCTAAGAAAATGATGAAATACTTATGAAATGAAATGAAAGATGAAAATGTAAATGATATGCTTACAAGTAAACTTGATGAGGTGATTAGAACAAGGATTAACCTAAACACCCTAGGTTTTATTTAAAACCTTTAATAAGAGTGTAATCTAGATTGTTATAAACTTGATCTTGTAAAATTTGATGATCTCTTGCTACACCCTTAGATGGCCGGTTATGGAAGAACCAAAAGAGAGAAAACCTTTTTACTTATCTTGAAATAATGAGGTGAATGAATGAGGTGAATGGGAGGTGAAGTATAAGTATAAACTATCAAGGAAAATAATTCAACAAACATTAAATGCAACCCTCCCCTAGAACCGGTTTTGGGGATTTTGTCAACAAAATATCTCTTTTTTTTTTTTTTTTTTCTTTTAAGTAAATAATTGTGTAAGTAAAGATAGGTAAGTACAAATGTGTTGTAACTTGTATACAATTGTGAAATTAGAGTAGTATGGACTAAAAATAAGTTTTAATGGATCAAAGTAAATTATATTAAGATCATAAAATTGTAAAAATATTTTTCTTGCATAATTTGAGTGATAATATAACTATCGTGTAGTTTTTAAGAAAAGTGTCGAATAATATAAATTTAACGATTTATGTACAAAATAAATGTAAGACACTAGGTAAACTCAAAATATAGTTTTATAAACTAAATGTAAGTATAAAAATATATCGATCATTTTGGAAGTAACGGATTAAATGTTCAAAATAATAACTCACGCGATAACGCTTATTTAATATGAAATTTACGCGCTTAATGTGAAATGCAAAGTCATGAATGAACTAACATGATGCAAATGATGTTAATGAAATGTAGACTAAACTTAGTCTATATGAAATGTCCGTGATGATATGATCATGAATTCGCCGCTAAACCCTTAAGGTTACGCGATTTGGAACACGAAACCTAGTTTACGATGAATGTTGAAATAGTGAAATGTGAATTGTTTTGAGAAATGACCGAAATTGCGAGGTGTCACATTCACCATCAAAAAGGAATTCAATCCTCGAATTCGGTTCGTGTTAGTCTATCGAATTTTGAGTTTGTGACTAATATCGAGGAAAGAAGACATGGAGAAGTGTCGTTACGGTTGTCGATGATTGAGAGCGTACAAAACATCGTAGTAGAGAAAAATATTTGATGAGTATCTACGATGAGTAACACTTTGACTTTGAAATATGTGAAGATTTTGCTTGCACTAAGATTTATAAATAACTGCTCCCAACATAACATGATCCCTCCAGAATTAGACATAGTTAGCTAGGCTATGTATAATTAAGGAACGATGATGTGACGTTCGGTTTAGTTGTTATAACTCTCGATGTTTACAACGATTTAATCTGTGTCGTTAAAATGATAGTTAAAGTAAAAGGAATAAAAATTCTCGTGAGTAATAACAAATCGGAAAGAAAATAAAGTACGATAGATGAGAATATTTTACAACGAGTGGTTTATCAAAAGTAGTACATCTTTAAGTTATTAAGTTTCGGATACGATGAAAGACATAAACTTAGTACGACATAGTACATAAAGAAAAATAAGACTGTTAGTTTCCGAACTTCTTCAGTCTTCCGCGTTGTTGAAATCCTGTTGAGCTTTGCCTCCTTCTAACATGTATGCATTCCCATGAGCACCTTCACTTGTTGATCTTGGTTTTGGGGACATTGGTCTGATAGTGTCCTTGCTCCCCACATTCAAACATGTCATTATAGTTTTACCTCTACAATCCTCGGCGAGGTGTCCTAATTTTGGCACTTATGCACTTGCGTGGCAAAGACCGAGTGATGAAACTTACATCTAGTACATAGTGGGTGTGTTCCAAGATAACCTCTCGCTTTCTATTGGTGCGTGACATAAACCATTCCGACTTCTTGCCTTCTATTTTGTTGTTGATGATGGTTAGTATTATGCTTTGAATGTTGTTGTTATAACCTCCTTGGTCGTTTTCCCATTTCATTTTGTTGTTGTTGGTTTGATTGTTGTCGTTGCAGTGCGGTTATTATTGTTGTTGATGGTGTGATTGTTGTTATTGTTGTGGTGGTTATTGTTGATAATGTTTTCCTTTTCACAACTTGAGCCATGAGTATTTGAGTCATACGGGTAGATTCTTCAATTGTTTGTGGATCGAAAGAAGTTACATCTCCTTGGATATTTTGTGAAAGTCCTCCAATGAAATTTTCCAATAGTTTCTCATTGTCCCAAACCATAGTTGGACAAAGAACATCAACTCTTGAAACCTTTTGATGTAAGCAAGTCTCGCAGTTCAGCAGTTAGCTATGGGCCTCGGTAATAGCAACTCATCGTCTCGTTCTTTCCTTAGTGCCTCGGCTATACTATCATCTACATACCTTTGATAGCAATGGTGTCATTTCTAGTGCGACTTTCTTCGCGCCATAACTCTTCAAAATAAAAGGAAAATGAGACGAGTCAAATCCTATGTTAGGAATAAGCGCCTAAAGAGATGTGATAGAAGGTGATAAGTTTGGGATTATGTTTCAAAATGATCGACGGGTTCCCAACAGATGGGTTATGAGATCTCGTAAGTGCTTCAAATGTATGATGGTTTAGTGACTTAGTGTGTGAATAACGTGTAACTCGACATGTTAGTTGTGAAACAAAGGAGTGAGAGTGACTTCGCCATATTTAAAGGTTTATCTCGGTATTCAACGTTATCGGTGATGAGTCAATTGATGTTAAAATTATGATAGGGAATGTCAAGGAATTCTCCACATTAGAGTATGAGGAAATGATAATGGGATGGGTATTTAAGAGCATCCATGTGACAATCGATTTAAAATGAAAGTAAATAACTCGAAATCAGACGATAAATCGCATGCAAAGTGAACATGCACTTATGATGAAATGATGAGATGCTATGATGATGTAGTTATAGTCTAGGTCAATGATGCAACCTAGTTCTCTATAATCAAGCTCGATGCCAATCTGTCACACCCCAAATTACTGCTTTGCAATGGAATGGAATTTGGGATTGATCATCATAGCATCACAATCACAAGTTATATTGAACGACCTAAAGTGTCGCTTTGGAAAATACGTCGCTTGATTTAATAAATTAATCGAGTTTACAAAATATAGGTCCCAAATGAAAATCAACTTGTGCGGAAATAAGTTTGTTACAATTCAAACGACGCTTTAAAGTCCAGAAACCCAGTGAGACGCGTCGTCACCGCGACTCCATGATGTGTCCAAATGCATGCCATGAAGAGTATGTCTTAGTTACCCGAAAATACATTGCTAAAACGGTCAACAATAATGTTGGTGAGAAATCATAGGTTTATGTAAATGTTTTATACGACTACATAAGTATAAACCAGTATGACAATCATGTCACGGAAAAATGTTACAGTGTATGACAATCATGTCACATAAAATGTTACAATTGCTTAAGCGCATGATACCAAGCTCGATCGATGTTCGCCCAACAACAGTGTCTTGCCAAACAACTCTAATAATGTTTATGAATGAAATGCATCCGTATGACTAGTTGGGATTCACCAACCCGGATGGAGGCGCCACCTCGATAGATCTATCCACTCACACACGCTTCTAGGAAATTAACGGCTCATGCATATGAAATGGGGACATTTAATCGGCAACGTGGTAACTTAAGCAATGTAAATGAATTTAACATACTTGGCATCGTAATAAAATGTTGTGCAATGTATTCTCCCGTAGGTTTGAAATAAGTAAAACTTGAATAAATCGGGCTATGAAAACTCACTTGGTAAACCGGTATGATGACAAGAGTGAGTACATCGAGATATAGCGATACTTTAACCTTGACCTATTACGAATGATATGATATGTAATGAGTTATGATGTAATGTTATGCATGCATTTCGTATGTTATTTATACCATTTGTGAGTTTTGAAAATAATACTTATCGTCAAGAATACTTTTGACGCCTTGACCATTCTTAAATTACTTTACAAGTTTTTACGTCAAAATGTCATCCTACAATAGTTTCGTAATAATTTATTGTGAAATTTTAACTTTTCGACGAAATAAAGTCGCCGGAAATTTCATGAAAGTGACAAAATGGCTTCAAAACTAGTCGTAAAATGGTGTACGTCGAACGTTAGGAAACGAACTCGACGGTTTTGGAAAGCTTGTATCAAAATCTAGAAGTTTTAGTACAGGAGTTTTCGTCATAGAGGTCTCGAACATGAAGATAATAGAGGTTAAATATGGTGATTTTGTCCAAATGTGGTTTAAAAGTGAGTTTCGGCAAAGTTTAAGCAACCGTAAATAATTTATTACAACTCCGCTATACAAACGGTTAGTCGTTTTGTAAAATATGCTTGGTGATATTAATTCTATTAGAAGACATCTCGTTACAAAAAGTTCTACGTCATAGTTAAAAATAGCCTTCAACATGGTCGTTTTAGTTACCGTAACACTTGTCTCGTAAAAAAAATAATATAGTTTTTCTAAAACTAATAGTTACGGCAATTTTATGAAAACGTATATCTTAGTCGTTTCAAACTGTTTTCACGATTATACGTCCTTAGCTTCGTATCAAAGTATACTAATATATTTTTGATAAGTCGAAATAATTTGTAAAGCTTAGGACTCGCTTTTGACTCGTATAAAACTAAAATAGGTTGTGAAATTTCAGAAAATATATATTTAAATCGTCAAACTTGAAAATTCATAACTTCTTCGTTATAACTCCGTTTTAATCCGCTCAAGCTGCCACGGATTCGTTTTAAAGTATATTTTCTAAATATCTAGGCTAAAAACTCATGTCTACTGTCGGATTTTCCAGAAAAACAAAATAAGATCAGACCACTATTAATACTTGTCGAAAATAGTTTTTCTCGTACTAAACCTATTCCAATCCCTTCAAATCAACTCCAAAGCTATACTAATCCTACCATACACCTTCTTAGGGTGTCATGGGTTCCTAAACATTATCAAGACCAATATATAACAAGGGAATAATTATAGGATGACTTTTATATATTAAACTCTAAAAACAATGGTAAAAATGGTATAAATATACACAAGTCTTGCATGTTTTGCTAAGAAAATGATGAAATACTTATGAAATGAAAATGAAAGATGAAAAATGTAAATGATATGCTTACAAGTAAACTTGATGAGGTGATTAGAACAAGGATTAACCTAAACACCCTAGGTTTTTATTTCAAAACCTTTAATAAGAGTGTAATCTAGATTGTTATAAACTTGATCTTGTAAAATTTGATGATCTCTTGCTACACCCTTAGATGGCCGGTTATGGAAGAACCAAAAGAGAGAAAACTTTTTTACTTATCTTGAAATAATGAGGTGAATGAATGAGGTGAATGGGAGGTGAAGTATAAGTATAAACTATCAAGGAAAATAATTCAACAAACATTAAATGCAACCCCTCCCCCCTAGAACCGGTTTTGGGGGATTTTTGTCAACAAATATCTCTTTTTTTTTTCTTTTATTTATTGTGTAAATAATTGTGTAAGTAAAGATAGGTAAGTACAAATGTGTTGTAACTTGTATACAATTGTGAAATTAGAGTAGTATGGACTAAAAATAAGTTTTAATGGATCAAAGTAAATTATATTAAGATCATAAAAATTGTAAAAATATTTTTCTTGCATAATTTGAGTGATAATATAACTATCGTGTAGTTTTTAAGAAAAGTGTCGTAATAATATAAATTTAACGATTTATGTACAAAATAAATGTAAGACACTAGGTAAACTCAAAATATAGTTTTATAAACTAAATGTAAGTATAAAATATATCGGATCATTTTGAAAGTAACGGATTAAATGTTCAAAATAATAACTCACGCGATAACGTTTATTTAATATGAAATTTACGCGTTTAATGTGAAATGCAAAGTCATGAATGAACTAACATGATGCAAATGATGTTAATGAAATGTAGACTAAACTTAGTCTATATGAAATGTCCGTGATGATATGATCATGAATTCGCCGCTAAACCCTTAAGGTTACGCGAATTTGGAACACGTAAACCTAGTTTACGATGAATGTTGAAATAGTGAAATGTGAATTGTTTTGAGAAATGACCTGAAATTGCGAGTTGTCACAGTATCTCCAAGGAACCATCAATATGGGACTTTGGTACCCGAAGGACACCGGTATGTCACTAACGACCTATCTGGATGTTGATCATGCAGGATGTCAAGATACACGTCAAGCACGTCTGGAGGTGCTCGGCTTTTGGGTGATAAGCTTGTGTTTGGTCTTCAAAGAAACAAATGAGTACTTCTATTTCAGACAGAGGTCGAATACATAGCCATGTCATCTTGTTGTGCTCAAACTTTGGATGAGATCCCTACTATCCGACTATGGCTTTGAATTCAACAAAATCCCTATGTACCGTGATGATAAAAGTGCCATTGCTCTCATGCAACAACGCTCAACACTCAAGAGCAAAGCACATCGACATTTGACATCATTTCATCTGGGAGCAAGTAGAAAACGGTGTGGTGGAACTCTATTTTGTGAGGATCGAATACCGCTAGCGTACATCTTCACCAAAGCTCTTCCTAGAGAACGCTTTTGAGTTTATCCTCCCACGACTCGGTCTAAAGAGTCTTCAACCGAAACACTCAAACGTCTTCAAGAGGAAGACGAGGAGTAAAGGTCTTTCTTCATCCATCTCTTGTAAATATTTATTCGAAAAGCAAAATACAAAATTACAAAATCTTTAAAAGCAAATAGAAAAATATAAAACTTTCAAAAATCCATAAAAATTTGAAAATCTTGAAAAATTCCAAAAAAAAAAAAAAAAAAAATCATTTTGTCTTGCTTTTTTTTCCCTCTCGATTCGATTATATCTACGGTCTTTGAGCTGTCATTCAAAGAATGACACGGGGCTTTAGATGTTGTTCGAATTTAAAAAAAAAATAAAAAAATATTTTTGGGAGAAAATGAAACTATGGTTTATTGTCATTTCAGTCAGTAACCCGCTTTTCAAAGAATGAACAGAGCCATGCTTTATCTTGTTTTTCAAAACTCATGCTCTGATTATATTAACAATTACTTACTATCTAATGAAAACTAATTGCTTTGAAAAATAACTCGGACTCTATTTTTGAAAATCATCTGGACTTAACGTTTCTCGAAAATATCTATCTCTCAATCAACAACTTATGTCATTGATTGAGGGGGAGAATGATTTCAATTAAATCAAAAGGTTATTTGTCATACAATTGTATTCAAAAGATAATCATGCATGTTTAATCAATGGAGTTTAAAGTCTCAAAATCCGATCCTTATTAGTTAAAATGTTTTCATAATCAAGTCACAATTCTCCTCAAAAGCTTTCAAAAATCAATTTAAATCTACAGAGATCACAAATCTCAAATGATTTGAAAATTATGATCGGGGGAGAATTTGTGATTTAAATTGGATTTAAACTGATAATTCGATAAATGGTTTCATAAGTGTTTAGCTAACTTTCCTCCCCACATGTGCCAAACGATTTCAAATTTTCCATGCACATGTTGAGGGGGAGCATATATTTTTAAACCACAAAGAATTGAAACGTGATTGATTTGTATCTAAGTGCAGATTCCCTCTAGTATGTGCAAAACTCTTTCAAACCTCGAGGCACATATTGAAGGGGAGCAAACTTTTGAAAACTTCATCCTTCCCCAATATGCTTTATCTACTTGATTTAATCAGAGAAGTGATGTTGATATCTTTTATAAAATGGTAATCAAAGAAGTTAATCCTTCCTCTTGCCTCCGTGTGCTAAACGATTTCAAATACATGATGCACATGTTGAGGGGAGCTCTTTTCTAAAAATATCAAAACAATTCGTATAAAATGCTTTGATAATATATCACAAGTATCCGGATTGATTTTAAATGGTTTTCAATTGGTTCCAATGGTAGATGAACAATACCAAATAGGTGACCAAACTTACTTTATGTATGGTGATATAAGGATGATAAGGTTAGGTACTTGTTCCCATGATCCGCAGAGCGGAGGTATCTACCTGTGGACAATCCACTAGATAGTGTAGAAGCCTTAGGTATGATGAAAAAAGGAGAAAAGTGAGATATGGGAAGAGTGCGGATCGAGACCGAGCTAGTCTTGGAATAAACCCAACAAGGTTCTAGTTATGAAGTCTCGGTAAGCTTGAAGGGGTGAAGAATGTAAAAGAATTGAATGTGAAAAGGGTGAAAAGAAATTTCTTCACTCATTCAACCTTAGGCGTAAACCGGTTCAATTCATATGCTACCGGTGATTACCAAGGTAACATCGGTATTGAAGACAAACGTCATGGACCCAAAGGACGACCGCACTACAACTTCCCAAGCTACTCAAGTTCCTCTTAAAAGGGCTTGTTTCATTCTCACGGGGAACCGACATTATCTATCGACTTTCTCTTAGAGTTTGTTGATATTAAAGAAGGAGACCCTCTCCCTAGTCTCTGGCATAGGAACCAAATATGCACTATTGAGTCTAGAGCCACGAGATCAGCATATAAATCTCATTAGGACACTGTCTATGAAGACTCTCTGTTTCACACAATGTAGAAAGAGAGATTATATCTTATGAGTCCTACTCATTATCCTTGTGGTATTGCCAGAACATCTGAGTGATATGCTAACATACTCACAATGAAGATGGAAAGCCTTTTGGAGCCAACATCAAACAAGCTCCTGGTGGGTGGCATGTGAGATCTATCCAGTAGATCAACCATGTGACAACTGAACAAAAACAATGGGGCGATTCAATCTTTTGAATCAATCCTGGTTCAGGTTATGGATTGACTGATACCTTTGAAAAACCGGTCGTTGTGCTTAAAAACTCTTTTCGTTAGCACATCAACCGTGTACTCATATTTCAAAATAAAAAGTGTTTATGATTGATAATTTGTTGATCCCAGTTGAGCAAACGATCTAATATAGAAACTGACTTGTAACAAAAGCTTATCAAGTATTACGCGGAATTTAACACTTGATCTTAAGAAGAAAAGTTAACAATCAACACCTCAATATTATTTATTAATACGAATACTCTTACAAGATTAGGGTTTTGCAACCTTGAAGTGTATCGACCTTAGATATAAAACATAATGATATCTAACCTAGCCTAGGACCTCCTTTTATAGGCTAAGGAGTCCTATACAATATACAATACGTAACCTACAAGATAAATATCTTTTCCATATTTATCCGATACAATAAACTAACCGACTCTATAGAACTAGCGGTGCTTACAATACTATCGTGAGCTACTCAATACTACTAGCCGGTTATCTTCATCGCTGGTTACTCTTCTTCCGTCCGTGGCTATCTTCAAGCTTGTCCGCGGTTCCATTACTTAAAGTAATTCATCATACAAGGAACCTAAACCCAACAATCCTCCCTAAACTTGACAAATTTCAACGAATTCTCAAGTTTCTTTTAAGCTCAAAATATCCGATGTGGAGGATGTAGCCAAACACTTACTTTTAAGTATCTTCATACTTCTTCAAAGAAGTCATAAGCTTGACTATCATAGGACAATAACATCTTGAAACAACCTCGCTTCAACATCCGAGTAATTATTCTTTGGATGATTATTCGCTTTAGGATACTCACCTTCTACAAGCATATAAATAATCATCGTAAGCAGTTAAAACATGAACTCCACAGGTTTGATATAAAAACCAACGAGTAACTTGACCATTGTAGAGTCCTTGCCATTCAAAGTTCATCATGAGTAGGCTCAAATAGAATCTTCAAATTATGATACATCGACCTCTCATGATAATCATCGGATGTACTTCACCAAAATTCTTCTTATAAAGTACCCAAAGATTCATCAAATCATCTCTATCAAAATATTGAAGCATTTGAGAAAATTTATTATACTCGTAAACATCATTATTGAGTCTTTGAATTTTCCAAACTCCTTCATCGCCATCTAAAAGATTAAACTCATAAGAAATGATTTGATTCACTTCAAAGAACAACTTTCAACTTCTTAGAATCGATGTCTCCGAACCACGATTTTCTTTTTCGCTTACTCTCCATCCATGCATCATGATCTTTTCCCACTCTTTTCCTTTTGAGAATCCATCGGACGTAAATCATCATTATTAATTCTCATACATCTCTCATAGATTTCCACCATTCTTTTAAATGAACAGTACTAAGATTATCGAAACATATATACGTAATTCTTGACAATCCTCATCAAAACATTCCTCAACCGAGCAATAGAAGGAGGTTTCTTTCTTACAATTTTCTTCTTTCCTCTACTAACCTTCTTTGCCAACATTCCTAAGTCTAGCCTTTTCTTCATCATCGAACAAAGCCCATTCTTGTATCAGATATTCATCATTGATCAATTCAAGCTTTAAGATAATTTTGAGATTCATACCATATAGCTAATATCTTCGACTAGCTTCTTCTTCATCATTCTTTCTCTTTCCAAAGCTGCTCTATCCTCCTCTTCCATACTTCTAGCAAGCTCTTTATCATAAGCATCTTGTTCTGCTTTGTTTTTGAACTTCAGTACTACTTCTTTGCCTTTTCCAACATTAGATTTGACCATTTTCTTCTTCAAAGGTTCACCAATAACCAAACTTTTACCTTTTGATTTACCTTTTGATTTAGTAGCGAGACCGAATAGATAAAGCAGTGCAATAATTGATGTAGGTATTGATGATGTTTTGCTCAAATTAATCAATGTGCTTGCCTCTTTCTCTACTTCTTTAGGCTTAGATGGTAATTCGTAAAGAGTTGTAACAATGGTATAAGTAGTTATGATAGCAATGGGTATGACAATGATCGTAAACAATAGCCAAATCAAACAACATCGGTGGTTACAAAAGTACTAACCGAGGTTTCGATATACCATCGATGGTTGTGTTCGACTATGTCAACATTCCTCAATTCTTCAAGGACAACAAGATTCCCACTTTATCGAAACTACAAATTCTTGATCTCCACCGCCAACATCTTCTTCCATAGTAACACCAACAGATACATTCCCGCCTCCCCAAGTCATGCCATCACTCGTCCCTGCTTGGATACAACATCCACATGCGAGTAGAAGAAGAGTTCACCTTCTTTTCATACGCCTCAAAGCTTTCAAACAAGAAGGCGTGTCTTTTCACTCTTTCCAAAACCAAGACCCGATGCTTTAATCTCCGAATAGTTTTACCTCAAGCACGTTGACCTCACAGACTAGAAATCTTATCCTCCATTTTAGAACACTTAACCGTCAATTCATTTATACGCTCAAGAATATCCTCCCACTTCGACCTGTGTTATCCGTCCGAGAGGTGGATCATCGAAAAGCCCTCATGTACATAGTCATCAACCGTCAATTCATTATCGTGTTCCAACCTATCCTCATCACTGAAATGTGTTAATCGCCCGAGCGGTGAATCCTTGGATACAAAAGACATAGCACCGCATCGAGCCTCGATCATCTATGTACCTGTAGTAGCCTGTTGGCTGGATACTTCCACCGTGGTAAGCTCTAAAGAACTTTCCACATTAGGAGTTGCCAAAGGTTGGGTCTTAATGATGTTTCCACTATCCCGACCAAGATCTAAGCATGGATCAAGAGTGAAGCCCTTCCAATCATGTCACCTCCACACCGTGTGACACCAGACAACCAAACCACTAGCACTAGCCTCGAGGAAGCCGAGTGCCCTTTGTTCTCCTAGCCTCATGAACCTCGTAATCGGAGGAAAATTTAACATGTGAAACAAAGGAACATCCGGAATAACAACGCTCGTGGATTCCTCATATATGCAAACACTCTAGGAATCATACGATTTACCTCATACTCTAACATGTTCAATAGGATCCTCGAATTTGATGTTCCACAAGCAATTGAACAAATCGAGGATATAGATAATACTTTCCTTCTTCCTAATATTCTCGTACTAACCCCTCATAAATCATCCTAGACCAATTAAATTTCCTTCCATCCGACAAACAAATAATAGCAAGAGCAATCTTTGAAGGAAAATCATTAAAGCTCGTGGTCTTATTGCTCATACACATCAACAAAGTATGAATCAAAAACTTCCATTGGGAGAAAAGCATTCTTAAAAATTGTACCTTTTCACCTTTGTATGTGTATCCTAATCGCCTAAGCCACCCACAATCTCAAGATCGAAAGATTATCAACACCATCAAGATCATCCAAACCTCAAAACTTCTAATAAGCTCCTCGTAAACCGAAATAGCATTCTCATCCACCCTAGTACTAAAAACCTCCAACCCATTAACCTCCTCAGGTAGCATTCTTCCAAAACTGTCAGATATAGGTTTTGAAAATGGTAGGTTCAACCGTTAAAGCAAAGTGAATGGGACTATGAACAAGGAAATCAATCATTTGATGAAACCCTTCAGAGCGAGCATCTTTGGTGAGAATAGCAACGAGATTATGTGAAGTAGAGTACAACTCAGCCATTGTGATGAAGGATATGAATTAAGTGGGTTTGTGAAGAAATCAATCAAAGTGATTAGGGTTTAGAATATATGCAAGAGAAAGTGATCCTTCCGTGAGTTTGGGAAGTGATATATAAACGTTTGCCAAAGTGTCAAAAACAACCCCTGAAGTACCAAAACAGAGTAACACACTATCCGTTGTTCCACAACACTGTCCGCAGTTGTAACACACTATCCGTGGATCCAGATAATCACTCCGTGGATAGAGCAAGGAAATCACTTGTAACACAAAAGTAAATCAATGCCAATGGAACTGGTATCTCACAGGATATGAAGGATTACACAACAATCATCAATAACACAAAAACTATTATTTTTTTATTTTATTTATTTTTTTTTTAAACAAACATAAGTAGCAAACACACTAGCTCCTTATGCACACACATCCTTCTTTCCTGCAAGACAACACAAAACAAACACAAAGACAAAGATTATGGTTGTCAGTGGTTAGAAATAGCCAGAAGTGGTTACAAACAACCTATCCGAGGTTAAAACAAGAAAGTCAACATAGTCAACTTCTAGAATATATCTCGGTCCAATCCCCAAGAACCTCATTAACTCGTCCAACCACATATAACACCCGCCTTTAGTTACTTCAAGAACCCTAATCCTCACTTATAAAAAGCACCCATATATCACATAACGCCCAAACCAATCAAGAGATAAAGCCCTAATTGCTCCAAAATTCCCAATCAATCAAAATGTGGAACCCTAGTTGGAACAAACCAGAAGTGATTGATCTAACCACCACCTCATCCTCTTCATCATCTTCATCATCAAGTGAAGATGAAAACCCATGGCTAACCTATTTGCCTCCACTAGAACCAAGACCAAGAAAATCTCCATTTCTCCCATCATCTCAAGATGATAGTGTTGTGATCCAGTGATGCTTGAGAAGACTCATGACTCTTCTAAGAAGAGAACCGCAAACCCAAACCTTCATCTTCTAACCCCAACCAAGACCTCGAAAGAAGAAACCCACCACCCCTAGTGACGAGATGGTTCTTGGTCTTAGGGCACCAAATCATGGTGCTTCTTCACATATCGTAACCGTGAAGGAAAAGGAAGATGGAGTAAGTTGTTGAATGGTGGTAAGAGAAGATGGAGCACAAGAAGAATATCATATCATCCATCTTTCGCCACAATCGACTTCACTTCTTGAGTTCACTTACCACCATTCAAAGAACTTACTCCATCTTCCTCTTAGCTTTATCAGTTCACTTATAATAGCAATCTCCTTACCATCATCACCCTTCAAAGGAAGAGAGTCTCCTTTTCAACAACATCCCATAGAGCATAATCAATCATGCGAATGTATTGCCTCATTCGCATCCTCCGATTTGATATTCACCATGTTCGAGCATGGGAACCTTAGAAGCGATCACCATGTGAGTTTCTTCAGACATCTTAACTTTCTTGAGTACAATTAATGCACTTCTTCTTGTTAACAGCTTCTAGATCACAAGCTCGATACCACTTGTTGATCCCGGTTGAGCAAACGATCTAATATAGAAACCGACTTGTAACAAAAGCTTATCAAGTATTACGCGAATTTAACACTTGATCTTAAGAAGAAGAACGATTAACAATCAACACCTCAATATTATTTATTAATACGAATACTCTTACAAGATTAGGGTTTTGCAACCTTGAAGTGTATCGACCTTAGATATAAAACATATGATATCTAACCTAGCCTAGGACCTCCTTTTATAGGCTAAGGAGTCCTATACAATATACAATACGTAACCTACAAGATAAATATCTTTTCCATATTTATCTCGATACAATAAACTAACCGACTCTATAGAACTAGCAATGCTTACAATACTATCGTGAGCTTACTCAATACTACTAGCCATGTTATCTTCATCGCTGGTTACTCTTCTTCCGTCTGGCTATCTTCAAGCTTGTCCGCGGTTCCATTACTTAAAGTAATTCATCATACAAGGAACCTAAAACCCAACATAATTGATTTTCATTAAAACCTTCGTTGTATTGCAAAAACAATTTCTATTGTGCGGTGACACGATTGTTTTTAAATCTCTTTTCATCAATCGGTGAATCTCAATTACCGGTTCACTCACTCCGTGTTGTCTTCTTTGAGACGTTCGGTTTGAGAACAATTAGAGCAAACAGAAACCCCGTCAAGGAAATTCTTCAATTATACCGATCACAAAGATTTGTAATCGATGAATGGGGAACCGTGGGCGTGTACCTAATTCAACGAAGTGATCAAAGACACTTTGCGCTTTATTGCTAACTATTGTATGCAGTACGCCCGACGTTTGCGGTGATCGTAATGAAGCGGTCAATCCATAGCCGCATGCTCACACATCACATTCATTTCTAAAGAAATCATGATTAGTACATCAATGACTCGATATTTTCACCCATGCTTCTACCACGCCGCCAATATCATGAATCAATGAAAGCTTCCGCTACTCGATGAGAATATATCATGATCCGAATGTGAGCATGTCGGTCCAAATGTCACAACATCACATAATACCAACACCACAATGGAATAGTGAGAGATTTATATTAGCCGATGATCTCAATGTCGGCTCAAAACTCATTATCACGTGGATCGCTTAAAGACCTCCACTGGATTAACCAAACATGCAACAATGATGAATCAATGACTACGAGCTACAGAGCAAAGAACTTTAACAAGAATCCAAGAACAATTTTAATGTAATATCCGTTTGTATTCAATTTATTTTGAGGTGACCTCCTTGGGGAGATTGTTAGATTTAGTAAATCCGATTATTAAAGAGTCGGTCACCTCAAGTATATGTAATCGTTAGAAAGCTCGTAGTCGTAGATTATTTAATGTTTAGTAGTATTTAGTTAAGTAACACCGTGGAGGACGGACGGTCTTTACCCACCGTATGCCCGATCCACACGTAGGTGGCGATTGTGTAAGACTATAAATACTCTACTCCCAAGGTAGAGAGTTGGAGCTCATAATAATAATTTCATTTTCTCTCACTAAGTTCCCAAACCTCTAACTCTTTCTCTCTCGAAAACCTCATCTTATACGCCTCTATTGATTATGGTTTGATGTGTTTGTGAAAATCCAATATGTTACATCTAGCTTGGTCCGTAATAAGTCATGCACGCGTAAGGTTAATATTAGATCGTTGGACACGGCTAAACCGACCAATGAATTAGCTGAGGTTCAAATTCCTTTATCCTCAGTTTTGGAAGTTCACACGAGATTTGAATATACCTTATATGGTTATTTCGTGGGCAAGAGAGTTGTTTTCCATGTGGTCAAAAATTATTTTCGAAATACATGAAAGAAATATGGTAGTGCCATGATGAACTCAAAGGGCTTATTCTTTTTCATGTTCTCTTCGGTTGACGGAATGAACAGAGTATTGGCAAATGGACCTTGGTTCATTCTATTTGTTCCCATTATATTAAAGGTGTGGACATCGAATGTCAATTTGTTGAAAGAAGACTTGTGCTCGATTCGTGATTGGCTTAAACTTCATGACATCCCATTGTGGCTTTTACTGAGGACGAATTGAGTGCAATGGCTACTAGACTTGGTAACCCGATTATGCTTGAATCTTATACTAGTTCTATATGCATGTAGTCATATGGGCATTTGAATTATGTCCGTGCTTTGATTAATATTAGAGTTGATCGGGAGCTTAAGGATACCATGGTTATTTCTATTCCGAGTTTGGTGGGTATTGGTGATGTGCTTCATATCGTTAGAGTGGAATATGAATGGAAACCACCTAGATGTGGAGTGTGTATGTGTTTGGTTATGATGGCATGAGTTATCCAAAACGTGTTGTTGAGGAAAGTAAGAAGCAAAATAAACGGGTATATAAGAAGTTAGATCGTGGCCCTTTAGTTAATACTGGTCCAAATTTTAAATTTAAACCAACTAAACGGATATATAAACTTGTGTCAAAGAAGAATGAAGCTAGTGCGAGTGGCACAAAGAAGAACTTAAATATGGCTAGTACTAAGGTAGTTACTTCGAATCCCTTTGATGCTCTAAATTCTGTTGCAAATGATGAAGATGTGAGAACAAATGGGGGTATGTGGGAAGGTTGATTTTGAGACATCTAATAATCTTGCAGCCGTCCCTTGTGTTGAACGAGTAGGGACTAGTAGTAGTAATATTAATAAGGGTGAGAAGTCGATTGTAAAGGTTGTTGAAGAAAGTGAGAGTGACGTATAAGATGTGTATGATGAAACTGCGAACTTCATGGCTTCAAGAAATTCAATAAGGTGGAAGTGGTATTAGGAACATGAGCATGTATGAGCGTTGGAAAGAGGATTATGATGAAGATATATATGATGAGTATGAACATGAAGATCAAACTGAAGAACATCTCACATTCTGTGATGCGTTTGATAATAATATTCATAGTCAAATTAGACATTAGTTTATATTTGGTATTAAGTTAAATGTATTCTAGTGGGTAGTCGTTGTTTCCTTCTTATCTAGTACTGTCTTGTTATGTTCTTTCTTATCGCTTACGAATTTGAAATCGAGATTCAATTGCATTCTATATATTTAAACATTTTTTGAAGTAATATAGTCGCCGGTAAAAACAAATTTAAGCACCAGATGACAAGAAGTGAAGTCACAACCACATCAACATTCGGATCATGTTTTTTGTATTATTCTTGAGGACTTTTTCACCAACAAGTTAATAGTTTCAAAGAATAAGAAAAACAACCCAAGAAAAATATCAATAACTAGAACAAGCCTAAATTATCCATCGTCTAGATATTTGTCACTCTTTTTCGATATTTTATTATGTTAAGAAGTTATTATCATGCATGTGTGTCTATTTTCCAACCGTTAATCTAATATCGAAAGTTTTCTAACAACCACATGGACGACATATATGGTTGAGTATTTAAGTTGTATTGGTTTACTTAATAGAAAATGACATGCATCTGTCTTTTTTCTTTGTATTTCGTACTTCATGTATTTTACAAGGTAGAATAGGAAAACACGTTATCTATTTTTAATTGTGATGGCTTCCTTTATAGTAATCATATTGAGTACTTACTTAAAAAATAATGCGTTGTGTGATTATTTGAGTTTTGATATGCTATTTACAGAAAACAGCAAAATTACAATGAGACATAAACTCGAAAATACACATTTTCTATGAGTTAATTTTGCCAGTTTCAATCGGATCATTTTGAATCTTTTAAGGTTAGACATAGATGCTCTCTAAAAAATATTTTTGATCATTTTTCTAGTATTAAAAATAGTTGTCTAGCCAGCCAGAATACGACATAGATACATACCGATAAGTAAAAAGACAATAATCACCAAAGGGTATGTATAGTAGCTCACTTTGGTAGCTAAATGGTATCCATGACATGCTCCTAAATCAAGTGGTAGTGTGTTCATGCCGTGTTTGAAAGAATCATGTGAGATATTTGTGATGTGCCTTACAAAAATCTCACAACAATCACGAAAACACACAAAGATGTTTTAGATCCAATTTTAAAGAGGAAACGAGTATCCAAGCAAACGTCCATCCTCGAAACGTTTTGCTACGTCTTTTTAGGTCAATCTTCTTGTTTCAGTGACGAGAATCTCATGCAAACAAAACAAGATTATATTACAACATATCCAACATTTACGAATGACTGTTATGTAAATCTGATGAAACATTTGTATGTTGAGGAATTAGTATTTGGCCCAGGTATGCAAGCTAATTGGGTATGGGACTAAGGGTTATAAAATGAACATTTGGGTTAGCAAATGAAGTATACATTAGGGCCATTTTTTTGACACATCTAGCCCATCTTTCCGAGTATGCAAACTAGGCCCATTATGTTTCTTTACCAGGCAAGACACTTTGAACTATAAAATGCTACACTGTTCTCAACTCTCAAGAAAAAATTAAAATGCAAAAGTAAAGGAAGTAAAAGAAACGTAAAGGAAAATGTAGTAATGAAAGAAAGTGGAAACAAAATAGTGTGTTTTTTAGTGTAAAAAAAAAGAAAGAAAGTGAAAGTATGTTGTTATTTTTTTTTATTATTGATTTTATATAATTACTATTATATCTTTAAAAACAAATAAAGAACTTAACTGAAATTAAAGGTATTTTTGTCATTTACTTGGTGGTTTTAGTTAGGAACGAGCATTTGGATTCGGATTCAGGTATCAAACTGAAACAGTACCGGTATCGTATCGATACAATACCGACTTCTAATACACGGTACGGTACCGGTATCATGAATGAGCAAAAAAAAAATCGGTACGATTAATACGGTACCAGTACCAAAGCGGAAAGCACAAAAAAAAATCTCTAAAATTGAGTAGTAATAAATTTGAATTAAATAACTTATCCAAATACTATTTGGCCCGTTCCATGTCAAACAATAGTCATGTAAAACATATGGAAAGAAACCAAACGTTCGAAAAATTATTGTGGCAACTACAGATCCTTCATAAATGCTCCTAAAAATTAACCTAAACCTATTTTATAAGTTTTGGAATGTTTGTATGTTACGAATATGTTGGTGATATATTTATTTAAGTGTTGGTTTCGTTTTGTGTCACGTCGTGGTTAAAAATTACTTGAAAATGTTTTTTTTTTTTTTTTTGTTGTTGCATTTTCTTGAATCCTTTTTGGTTTAACAAAAAAGGGGAAGAACTGTGTAGGTACCGATTTTATTGTACCGAGTACCGGTAACGGATTCGGTAGCCGAATCTTGTCCGGTACGGTACAGTACCCACTTTCATGCTCGAAAAAAATCGGTACCACCAATTCCGTACGGGTTCGGTACCATTCTGGTACCGTGCTCATCCCTAGTTGTACTTGTTTACTCATCTTTCATCCTAAATGTGGGATGAAAGTATCCACAACAAAACCCCAATACTTTCATCCCATTTACCTTTCACTTTTCTCACTTTCATCTTAAAAAAACTCAAAAGCATGATAATTTTTGAGTTTCTCTCATTTTACTTCTTTTTCTTCTCAAAATCAAACTTGAGAACATAGTGAAAAAGTTTTTGACAATACTAAGAGGCGTAGGTATCATAATGCCTATGGGGTGTTAATGCTATATGGCACCACGTTATTAACATGTTATCACACTGCCGTCTCATCAAATTCATCGTCGTTGAACCAAGCATTGGTATACCAACGAGCGTTGGTGAACAGAAAAGACAATTTTTTTTTTTTTTTTTTTTAATTGGTTTTTGGTGTTTTAATTGGGTATGGTGAGTCCTTAAAAAGATGTTTTGGCTTGAGTTATTAGTAAGAGGATATTTTAATGTGTTGGTATTAAAAGTGAAAATACTGAAATGGCACAAAAGGTGGAGTATTATGGTGTTAGCACAACCTGTGCTCTAATAGGGTGTTCATTGCTTCGGTTATCAAGTTGTTTGGTTTATGCAATTTATTCGGTTTAGTTATAAAAAAAATTGTGTAAAACCAAAAGCTAAATCGGACTGGATTCAAATTAGATTGAACTGAACCAACAACTGGATTTGAATTCGATTCAGTTTTCAAATCGCCCAAAATATTCTGAATTACACAATTTAAATTCTTTTTTCAATTAAATAATATAAATTTTTAATGAGAAAAATGTTAAGCTTAAAATATTATATTTATATTAAGAAAGAGTTTTGATTTTATTTCGTATAGAAAATAAATATTTATATTGAACTCGATTTTTGGTTTGGTCTTCATTTTGTTAAAACCATATTCAAACCGAAAATCGAATAACTCGGTTCAATTTTGACAAAAATAGTTTGGTCACAAATTCAGTTCGGTTTCGGTTCTTTACTCGATTTGTGAGCATCCCTAAATACTACATGCATGACACTATAATTATATCGTATGAACTTCTGGTCATACATATGAACATGAGGTGAACTAGTCAACAATTGGTTCGGATAAAAACAAGAATATGTCTATGGTGAATCAGTTTGCTGTATAGGTACAGTTGATGGATACAAGATAAATGTTGCAATACTTGATACTACATAACTAATAACCACATTCTGATCATCTCCATGTTCTCAAAATTATAAAATGTGAGCACACTTGTCCTTAAGTTAAGGTACAACGAACCTAGTTGAACTTGAGCTCATCTTGTGTATATTATAGACCAAGTTCAAACTCCATCTTATAGCTTTGACCAATTTTTCTTTTGTATATACTGTAATGTAAACAATAGTTCCAAATATAAGAAAATTCGAGTCTTCTTTCTTGACATATGCAGGCTCGAATATATCCATCAAAACTCCATAGCCATAAACTTAAATAACTCACAAATGCTAGCAACATATATGGACTAAGAGTGGACTAAGAGTGCACGGTGTACCCGTTGTTGGTCCGCCGTTCGAAAAACCGCACAAATGACGCCGCCATTAGTCCTTCAGCCAGCCCACTGAGGTTTTTTTTTTTTTTTTTTTTTAAATTTAAGTGGTTATTTTTGTATAGTTTTCAAGACCTACAAACACGCCAAGTGTTATTGATTTTAGAACTTATATATATATATCTAAAAACGAAAATGCGTATATATATTCAAAGACGATAAAAACCATTGTATTATGTCGATAAAAACTCAGATAAAAGATATATATATGCAATTATTCACTTTGAGAGGGATATATATGCATTTTTGCCTTGATTTTTTTTTGTTTTTGTTAAAAAGATGTTTTAGTTATTAGTGTGTTTTATTGATGAAATGGCGCTGAAGGTGGCAACCCAATAACATGTTATTATTGGGTTCCAATGCAGCTAGCTCTCTAAACACATACACAAGTCTAAAAGAATCAATAAAAATAGAAACCCTTGTCATATGTCGTAATAACCCTTCTCTATTACATACACATACATGTACATGCAAGTTTGATGGTCTATTTATCGACTTAATTTCGAACCACAAATTCAAATCAAAGAAAAGATACAAAAACAAGTACAAAATGACAAAGCTAATAGTTAATGAACTACTCCTACAAACTAACACTTGTCACAAAAATCAACAAAATCCTTAAAACTAATCCAATACAAAAACTCACATTTTTTTACCCCACTTCCTCAACTGAACATGAAACATAGCTTGAGCTGCCAACAATTCAACACTTTGTTTAGGGTTCATCAAATCCAACAAACCTTTCAATGTTTTTAACCTAACACAATCTCCCATTTTCATAACTCTTTCTAAACCAGTTAACACCGCAGCCACATCAGCGCCACCACATGTCACAATCTCAACGGTTCGTCTATCGGCCATACTAACTTGTTGTCTCTCCATTTCTCTCTCTACCTTTTGCTCTTCCATCTTAATCTTAACTCTCAACCCTTCAATTTTTCTAACTTGTTCTTCACTCAAGTCCTCTAACGCCGTTAGAAAACGAAATACAGCTGAGGGTTTCCACCCGGTAACCCAAAGGTACGCGTTTTCTAACGGCGTTAGCCAGACTGGAGTAAAGAAAGCACAAACATCTTCATGGGCTGCAGCCCATTTGAATCTGTAGTAATTCTTGTGATGGGTTGTCAACTTTGCTACTAAATTTTCATAATCTGATTCATGGGAGTAGTCTTGTACAAGAAACCTTAGATACTCTTCAAGTTGACCAACCCATTTTTCGTAGAAATCTGAGAATTTTTCTTCTATAGGTGTTGATGTATTTGTCATGGTTTAGGTTGTTTTTGTTTATATTAAACTGAAAGAAGGAATATTAATATTATGGTTTTTAAGGTAATTTGTAGGGTATTTATATATGTGTGAGTGTGTGAGAGAGTGTGTGGATGAGTGACACGATTTGAGTTTGGGGAAATGCGTGGCTGATGATACATGCTGCATGGTTTACGCGCAGCTGTTACCCAAAGGCTCATTTGCCTCATTGCTCAATCTCATGCAAAACCTGCAATTCAAACTCATACACACTTGTACTATCTACACTTAACATTCTCTCTCTAGAAAATAGTTTCGTTTTTATATGTTTTTAGACGTAGGGTTTGTTACAAAGATTTAGTGATGTAAACTTAGATAGATAGCTGACAAAGTGAAATGTGTTGGTGACCAGTGACGGACTAGGATTAAGAGTTATCAGATTTATTTTATGAAAAAAATAGCAAATCGCAACCGAAAAATTATATATCATGTTTATTTTAGAAATATCAGTATATTTGACATAATTTTACACCATGCAAAAAAAATTCGCGAAATCCTTGTGCCGTGCACCCCGGGAACCCCTCAGTCTGCCCCTTCGAGTGACAAAAGGTTGAGTCGTGTTGGCATGAACCAAGATAATTTAGTGCTTATGTCTCATTTCTTCTTTTGCTTGCAAAATTAAATACTGATGAATAATAACATGCATTTGGGTTGGTGTGCTCCCATCATGCAACTTAACGTGACTAGCTAATATTGTAAATTTGTAATTGTCAGATTGTAACTAGACATGTTTTATATATCATTGAACGGGTTCGCCATGTTAACTTATTTGCATGACTAGTACATGTATACCGAAAGAGAACAAACCAATATGAAATCATCATATCTGTTTAAAATTTCGAACTTAAAGGATCGATCTCAAGTTAGATACATCAATGAATGACTTAATGTTGGTGACAGGAGTGAAGTTGGGAGATGGTGGTTGAGAAAGTGTCAAAGTAAGCTAGAATTTACAGCAAGAATCGATCAAACAATTCAAAGACTTTACTCTTGGAAACTCTTTTTGCGGAGTTAATTACTTAGAAATTGGAGATTTTAATCTTGAAAAAAAGCAAAGGCGTTTTCCAAGAGTGATGTCATCGAAAGTGCCACATAGGTGTAGACGTGTCATGACAAGGGACCATGTGTTGTCCCACGTGGAGCTTTCTTCACGTTTCCACTATATGAGAATTGAACCCCTGGCTAGCTTGTGTAAATTTAGCATCGATGGTAACTAATACTTCATTTACTTGTCTTGTATGATTAGCTGCTAAAGATCAATGTCTTGAAAATCAGTTTTGCAGTTGATTTGACTGAGGTTTTGGTTTACGGCTTAACAAATTCTTGCTCGAAACTAAATTTTGATAGTGCTGTGATCGATAAATCTGTTTTCGATTTAACTGGCTCAACCTGCCGGGTCAGCTAAGATTTTAAAACTTTACTAAAGATCATATATTCACTTTTTAGATACGATGAACCCAAAAAAATATATCCGTAATAAAGTAAATGAATAAAATGTGAAGTGAAGAGCACACTAGTTAACTGACAGCACTCCTTTTTGTTCTATTTATGTTCCTGAGATTTCTGTACCCCTTGCCTTTTGGATTCATAGGTGGCCAAGATAACACACAAGGGGTCACCTTCATCTCTCACCCTCACGTGCCACCTTTTCTGTGACTCCTTCACTTCACGCGTGACCAAGCAAAAAGAGACGAGAAGTGGTGACCACCCTCACCATTCAGTTTTTTCTCATATGAATGTGTGTGTGATATTTTGTAAAGCATGTTTGTATAATGATGTGATGCTGATGTTTTGAATTATGATGTGATGTTAATGTGACAGTAAAAGAGTGTTATCACTATCATGTCTAGCCTAAGGAGGAAAAGTATCTTACATACCCGTAATAATTTCAAAAACATAACTATACCCGTCTATAAATAGATTTAATTATACATTATACGAAGTGTAAATTATGCTACTTTCATTTTTAGGGACACTTACAACGACTTATAAATCTTTAGAAAATATGTCCAAACAATTAAAAGTTTGACAAATCGATGCTATAACTTTTTTTTTATGAAGTCGTATTCACGATTAATCATGAGGAATATCATAATCCCTGCATTAAACATAAAATACATATAACTTAGGTTAAATCCATTTAATAATGACGTTCGTTCTAAAATTTTCACTTATCATCATATTTATTTTTAATCTTCAAAATACATTAAATGACACTTATACATGTCATGTTATTCCGGTCATCTCCTCTTGATCATTTTCCGGTCATTTTCTCTATTTTCCGGACAGTTATTCAACGAAATCTTAAGACCAAACTAATCTTGAAATTAATATACACATTTGACAAATTTTGAAAACTGAACCCATATTAATTAAATCGCTAATTTATTTAAAGTCTCAATTAAATTTAAAATCCTAAATTTATTTAAAACCCAAACCTAGCTCTAATATATTTAGAAATATGAAGATGTGGCAAAGAGGTGGTGGGCAGTGATATGGTGAGAGTAGAAATGGTTGTTATGGTTGGTGATATTTCAAAAGGTTTTTTGGACATGAGGATGGTTGTCGCATATGGTGAATGCTTGAATGGTAGCATGGAGGGTGGCCATGGTGGTGGTGAAAGAGATGGGGTGCTGACATGAAGGGAGGAGGTCGGTAGTGGTGGTTATCGGATATGGTGTGGCGGTGGTGGTTTGTGTTCATGTGAAGAAGATGAATTTGATTATAAATAAATAAATAAATAAAACTAAAAGTAGAATTTGAAATGCCAACTAAGCAAATTTTACCTGAGTATTGGTAGTAGGTCATAATACATTAGCAAAAGTATGATATTATAACGCAATCTGAAAGCATATAGAAAATTATGGTATTTTTTGAGTTGATACTTGTTTTAAAAAAACACGTTATTATTAGATGGATTTAGGTTTATAACTTAATCACTCATGTTCGATATGCGAGCGTCGGAATCAGGGAATACATTCATACTCTAATCCTGTTGTTTGGTAAAGGAGTCAAGGAATATATTAAGGAATGGAGCCTATATATTTGAATCTTAGCTTTTATGAATGAAATAGGTGGTTTGATTCCCTTGTTGCATCTGGCCACCAATAAATGACCAAAACTAATTTTATATGCTAATTCAAATGCTCAAGTATTTGACCGAACAAGTTTATTAATAGTGATCTTTCAAATATTCTATATAACATTGATTGAAGTGAAGTTCGAAGCCGTCACTGTTCCGAAGCCGCCAAGTTGGCGTTCAACTTGAGAGTATGGGGCGGCTTGGGTGTATTTTGGAGTCGCGGCTCCAGCTGGCACTGTTCATACGCCGAGCCCGGCTTTGAGGGATCAAAATAATGATGGTGGGTTTGTTGGTGGCTTCTTCACTAAGCTGCCACTTAGTTTCAGGGTTCGTTGTATGTTGTACACCTATATTCCACTACCTTTTCATTTGGCCACTTAAACCTTTGTTGTTGGTTGTATGTTATACACGTGTTTGCATTATATGAATGCTAGATCCATGTTGAAAAGCAATCACCTGGTCATTTCTTTGGTCCGTTATTTCTCACTCTAATCACACATAGTGGTTATTGAGAGTAGTGAACAGTAAGGGTTTCGGTGATTCAAGAATCGATTTTTTAGCGAGGTTTCATTGACGTATGGTCCGTGAATGTAAGGTATTTCGGTTCCTTTTTTTAGTTTGTGGATTTATGGATACTGATGCAGGTTTTACTGACCAGGTCTTAAATTTATAGTGTCTCGTTATACCTATGGTCTACCCTAGTACACTAACGGGCAGTGTACCCGGTCGTATGTAGTGTAATAATCGGTAAAGCCGAGGTCGTCCCAAGAACTATTTGTGTTGGATTATTACTAAGTCTAGGTGTCACAGAATAATAATGGTTTCGATAGGGATTTAATTAATTAAACTACTAAAACAGAATAAAGCAAATAAAAGCAGATAAATAGATAAAGGGAAATCAATAGAGGAAAGTGGTGTTAACCTAGTTAATCCTCCTAGCTAGTTATGTCTACGTCTACTTACTTCCAATTACTTCAGGTGGGGTCAAAGTCGAGAGGACAACATTTGGTCAATTCGCCCTAACCTATCAGCAAAGATGCCACCACAGGAGAAGTCAGGTGTCCCCTTATAAGTCCTGTTGTTCCCGGTCCCCAAGGCAAGTCATTAAGCACCGCTACATGCTAGATTTATAATAGTGAATGCCCGACCGTTAGGAACTTAGACACGCACCCCTAATTCTTAAGTTCATCCAAACGATAGGTGATCAGTTGGTCAAATCGCACAAGTAGAAAGGGTCGTGGGTTGGTCATATCTTACCCTTCCGTCTCGATCCGCTCACCTAGGGTGGGTTGGTCATATCTCCTAGGCAATTGGCCTCTATCGCCATTCAAAACTACCGAACCAAGGGTGGCTACCAATAAACTATGCATGCATACACTTAGAAATAATTGTCTGAGTAAAGTAAACGCAAACAAAACAATTAAGGAATCATAACTAGGCTAGCACCAAAAGGTGCTTAGCCGCTCATATTAATCATGCAAACCAATTCAATATTCAAAGGTACGAAATACATGAATTGAAAGTAAAGAAATATAAAACGCTAATACTTATCGTAGGGAGTGATTTCTCCTGGAGACGACTCCGTATGCTCCTCTAGACCCGCCTTGAGCTTTTCTCACGTTCTCTAAGTGTTGTGTGTAGAATGGAATGAATAGAAATTTGGAATTAGTGGGGTATTTATAGGCCGGATCCGGGTTCTGGCGAACCAATATAGTAGTTACGCCGTAACCTTCTATTTCTTCGAATAATGCACTAGATCTGTTGGTTCTGGCGTAACCTTACGAGTGGTTACGCCGTAAGGTTACGCCGTAGTCTTCAATAAACTCGGTTACGTCGTAAGAGATGCGATGAGTTACTGCGTAAGTATCGTGCGTGGAACCTCATTTGACCTAATGTAGTTACGTCGTAACCTTTGGGAAGAGTTACGCCGTAACCTTTTGATAAGTTGGCTTCGAGTCACGCAATAGTTACGGCGTAATGTGAGAGACGAGTTACGCCGTAACTTCTTCAAAATAGCATCCGTGATAAATCTTTAGATATTTCTCCGTCCCGCGTCTCTTTAGCTCCAATGCTCGTAATTTACGAAAGTGGAAAACAATGGAAAACAAGCGTAAATCCATATAAATGATATAAATTACAAGCATTATCGGGAAAATTGACACTTAATATTCGGGACTATTAGATGTTATCAAATATCCCCCACTGAACTCTACTTGCCCTCAAGTAGACCTTATTAGAAAGATTCCTAAAAGATATCTCCCATAACACGGAAAATATGAGTTTACAAACCTTATGCTAGAATAAAACAAAGTCGAACACCTCACGAAAGGGAACAAACACTCAAATCTCTCAACTATTCTAAGTGTCAATTTCGGGTGATCACTCAATCGTGATCATAGCATGTATTCTATCATAAGCTTGGCGGTTACACAAATCTCCACCACTAGAGTTAAGGGCTAAACAATTCTCAAGGCAATATGGGTAGACACGAAAAGGTTAAGGGTGACTCGTCATTACTAACATGTCACGTCGAAGTGGACAAAATCAATGATACATGACCAAATCCATGGCCAAGACACCAAAGATTGCTTGCATCACCTAGACACGCTTCATGACTAAAGGGTAGGATAAGACATGGATATATAATTGGTGTAAAATAAAAACAAGGTGTAGTCTAAATCTATAACCAAGTCATCACCACTTACCGTCCGCCCAAAGTTCAAGCTTTGAAGTCAAGAAACTGGATCATGAAATGCAAGGTAGATGTGTCATTAGAGGACGTCGTGATGGGCACACTACCTTTTCTCCAACTGTTGGCATAACTATCAACTCCAATCTTCAAATGTGACCGAGGTGGCCTTCTCGATACTAAATTAGTAAAGCTCATACTACAGTGCTTATAACATCGCACTTTACAATAACATAATCATAACAACTATTTTTTTTTCTTTTTTTGAATCACTTTTTTTTTTTTCAACATAACAATAAATACTAATATAATATCCCCCCACTTGAGATGAACAATAGGAATTCGGGGGGTCTTCAATGATCTTCAGAAATGTTGTCGATGAAAGCGTGATTTCCGAACCTTTCCACTCGAACCTTGAACTTAGGCAAATGATGACTTCCCAATCACAAATAAAGACTACAGGGTAGGCTAAGGTGTATATGTGTATCGAAACAATATATCGGGTTAACAAAATGAAAGGAATGGCTCGGAAGGGTGTATCTAGGGTATCTTTCACTAAAGATGAGTGCAACAAAAGGGTTTCACATGGGGTCGAGAAGTCGATGTGACTAATCGATAGACACACAATGGTAGGTCGTTTTGGTGATAATCCTATAATATTGCCTTCTAAAGCGAAAAGTCCAAATACATCGAGCTAACTCAACATACCTCGTCTATGGTCTCGAAATGATGCAAAGGCCAAGTTCTAAAGTTTACAAGCTACCCAAGACACTCATAATTTGGTGGATTTGGGGTAAAATATAGGAAACGGATAAGGCTAATCTCACCATATAATATCAATGGTTGTATGTGCTCGGCTAAGGTCTAATCTAGTTAGGTTAGGAAAACATGTCAAAATTTTAAAATGGCATAATTTTTAAAATAAACTAGAAAAATGAGGGCGAAATAATGTTCAAGAGATAATTCTACTCCCGTCCCCCCACTTGAATTATACAAATTCCCTTTTGTACTAAGCATTAAATAAAGGTGAAGAGAAAGGTAGAATTAGAGCGAGAATTTCCCAGAAATTTGCTCCATAAAGAAGGAAGGCCCACGAACAAGAGATGTGCCTTCGTATAAGCATCATGAACAAACTTCAATCCCTGAAATCACACTACCGACAAGCATAATTCTAACAAGAAAAAAAATGAAAAATGAAAAATGAAAAACAAACCTAACTCACTTTCGTAAGAATCACGGTTGTATTTAGCGAATGCAACAAGCCTTTTAAACCACTTGGTGTCCCAAGTGGACGAGTGAAGTCTCGTGAGGTTTTACAGGGAACACACCCACAAAGTTCATTTAAAATACTAATACAAGGTTATCGTGTTTTAAAATGAAAGAATTAAAGCAGAGGAAGGTTACGTCGTAACTCTTTTGAGGGGTTCGCCGTAACATGCAAAACGACAAAAGCGCAAAGCGAGTTGTTCTGGCGTAACCACCGAGATGGTATTACGCCGTAATTGGTAATCGTCAAGAATTCTGCTTGCTAAAGGTTGGTTACTACGTAATCACCAAAATGAGTTATCTTAGTAACTCATTCGGATCGCAAGTCGTGACAATTAGTTCCTCGTTTCTGCAAAAATAGTTAGAAAACACAAAACCCTACGAAATGGAAATAAAACAAAAGAAAGGGATAATTCGGGTTGTCTCCAGAAGAGCACTTTTCTTTATTCTGAGTCTTTAGGTTAGACTCGAGTCGCCGAGCTTCTATGGGGCCTTTGGACTTCCCGACCTCTTCCATGTCTTTCATTAAGTTCGCCTAACCCACTTTGAAATTTGTGGCGGTCGGAGATATTCTTTGATTTCAATCTTCCGGATCTTGCAAAAATTTTCTTCAGGTCCCAAGTGGTATTGCGTAAACTCAAATTTTTCGGCTATAATTGGAGGCGGTCTCTTAAACGGGATGCCAAGAAGTTTGCATCTTCTTTTCTCGTGCATTTCATCATCTGGGTCAATGAAACCGTCTTCGCCTTGTAACTCGAGATAATCGAAATCATCGTCGTCGGAATCGGTATCTTCAAGTTGGTCGAGTATTTACTTGCATTCTTCTTTTTCTACCTTAGACGAGTCCTTGGTTTCATCTTCTGGTTTTTCATTAGGAATTTCGTCGTTAGGTTGATCTTTACTCATACATCCACTCCAGATTTTCTCTTTAGTTAACGCATCAATTTTTCCGTATTTGATTCTGACCCAATCGTTGAAACCGAGATCATCAGGCCAAGGCAATTCTGTTCTTTCAGAATCATTAGTTGAAGTCCATAGGAACTCGTCTTCCCTAGTTCTTTCAATGTTGCTTCCCCCGTCACATTCATACTCAAAAGGGTTGCAGGAAACCCAAACGTTTCCGTCATTGGTTTTAATTTGTTCACACCAATGATTTTGAATTCCTTCGTCATTTTCATCTTCAGAAGGAATATCATCGAGGGGTTTAATGGTTTTTCCTCGAAGAATATGTTTCTCATATTTGAGTTCCAGATTTCTGAACAAAGCCGAATTAATTATCGCGTCCCCGAATCTTATCGAATACCAATCTCTAAATGAAAGATTTCTAAAATCAACGTCATGCCTCCCAAATTCGTGTGGGCATATCCAAACTTCGTTCTTCACATTACCTCCTCCGTTGCAATATTCACGAAAAGGATTGCACGTTTTCCAAGCGTGAGTAATCTCATCTTCCATGACGAGCAAGGGTTTGTAGTAATGCTTGATAGGTGGTCCTTCCACTTCGTTAATAGAGAACTTGGCTAACCTTTCTTCGTCTTTAAGTGTGGTCCACATGTATCTGTCATCTTTTATCCTTTCTTTATCAACTCCACCATCACAGGATTTTCGAGGATCACAAGAGGCCCATAAGCTGTAGCGTTCCCCATCATCAATTGCAATAGCCTTACACCAATGACTTCTACTTTTATGGTTGTCGTCCTTAGTGCCCGTGTCTTTGCTTGAATTCGGGTTACGCCGTAACTCTGAGGTGTGATTACGGTGTAACTCACTTTCGCCATCGATGTCGATTCATCGGAGTAATTGTTGTTATCGAGAATACACCTTACATATAGTAGATTTGCTCTTTTTTCCTCGTTTCTTCTTTGTACTCGTCGTCGAGCTTTCCAATTAAAGTTTCCAAGTTTTAAGTGATATGTCATGGGAGAGAGGCTCTTGTTTGTATTATCTTGGAAATTTTAAGCCATTCCTCTTGCTCCTTTTGCCTCTTGGTAGTATCCACAAGGTACTTGTTAATAATTTCCTCCAGTTAGCTCTTCTCTCATTACGCTCATAATATGGTGGGGGTCCTCCACGAAACCCATTACGATTATCCCCGTAGAAAGGTCTATTCTCTCCATATTTAGCTTCCTCGATCGTATCTTCCTTGTCAATTTTAGGACAATTTTTAGTCAAATGTCCCCCACCACAGTTTTCGCAGCCGACTTGGATGGCATGAACAGTTTCTCTAATTTTCAGCATATTTCTACCGAGATTCTCAAGCTTGTTGGTTATTGATGCAATTCCATCTAAACTTCCGCCTTGGTTTCTTTTACTCCCTCCGTCGTGCCATTTTTGAGAGTGATCCACCATTTTTTGAATGGCATCAATAGCAAGCGTAGGAGTCACGTTCGGGATAGGTCCTTGATAGTCCAGCATTTGCCTTGTAGTTACGTTAATTCCTTTGTACAAAATATTAACCTTCTGCTGGTTGTTCAGATCATTGGTAGGACACTTGTAAAAGAGATTGTTGTATCTATCCCAGGCTTGATACAACGTTTCGTCGTCTTCTTGGTTGAAATTATGGATTTCCAAAAGCTGGTTAGAAATCTTGGATGGTGGACAATATCTCTGAATAAAGTGTTTCTTTAGTAGCGCCCAAGTATTAATTGCCCCGACTGGCAATCTTTCGATCCATCTTCTCGCAACTCCAGTAAGAGTCATAGGGAATACCCTAAGCATAACAGATCATGAGACACGCCCGGAATGTTGAAAAGGCTTGCAATGTATATGACATTTTCAACGTGCTCATATGCATCTTCGTCCCTGTTTCCTAAAAAAGGGTTAGCACGAAACTCCCTCATAAATTGGTCTTTGATTTGGAAACGGACATCAGCTCCAATTTCCGGTCTTACGAGACCCGGCCCTTGTTCCGCTCTTGTCAACGCCAAGTATTCCTCAAGAGTGAGGTCATCGATGTTAACAACTTCCATGGTACCTGAAAACTTGAAATATGATCGTGAGAAAAGTTTAAAACGAAATTAAAGACTTAATATTAATCCTAAAATAACTCCCCGGCAGTGGCGCCAAAAACTTGATGCAGGTTTTACTGACCAGGTCTTAAATTTATAGTGTCTCGTTATACCTATGGACTACCCTAGTGCACTAACGGGCAGTGTACCCGGTCGTGTGTAGTGTAGTAATCGGTAAAGCCAAGGTCGTCCCAAGAGCTATGTGTGTTGGATTATTACTAAGTCTAGGTGTCACAGAATAATAATGGTTTCGATAGGGATTTAATTAATTAAACTACTAAAACAGAATAAAGCAAATAAAAGCAGATAAATAGATAAAGGGAAATCAATAGAGGAAAGTGGTGCTAACCTAGTTAATCCTCCTAGCTAGTTATGTCTACGTCTACTTACTTCCAATTACTTGGTGGGGTCAAAGTCGACGTGATGAGATTTGGTCAATTCGCCCTAACCTATCAAAGAAAGATGCCACCACAGGAGAAGTCGTGTCCCTCATAAGTTATGTTGTTCCCGGTCCTCTAAGCCAAGTCATTAAGTACCGCTACATGCTAGATTTATAATAGTGAATGCCCGGCCGTTAGGAACTTAGACACGCACCCCTAATTCTTAAGTTCATCCAAACGATAGGTGATCGGTTGGTCGAATCACACAAGTAGAAAGGGTCGTCGGTTGGTCATATCTTACCCTTCCGTCTCGATCCGCTCACCTAAGGTCATTGGTCATATCTCCTAGGCAATTGGCCTCTATAGCCATTAAAACTACCGAACCAAGGGTGGCTACCAATAAACTATGCATGCATACACTTAGAAATAATTGTACGGAAGTAAAGTAAACGCAAACAAAACAATTAAGGAATCATAACTAGGCTAGCACCAAAAGGTGCTTAGCCGCTCATATTAATCATGCAAACCAATTCAATATTCAAAGGTACGAAATACATGAATTGAAAGTAAAAGAAATATAAAACGCTAATGCTTATCGTGGGGGAGTGATTTCTCCTTGGAGACAACTCCGTATGCTCCTCTAGACCGCCTTGAGCTTTTCCCAAGTTCTCCGAGTGTTGTGTGTGGAATGGAATGAATAGAAATGCTGGAATTCGTGGGGTATTTATAGGCCAAATCTGGGTTACGGCGTAACCAATATAGTAGTTAAGCTGTAACTTTCTATTTCTTCGAATAATGCACTAGATCTGCTGGTTACGTCGTAACCTAATGTAGTTACGTCGTAACCTTTGGGAAGAGTTACGCCATAACCTTCTGATTAGTTGGCTTTCTGAGTCACGCAATAGTTACGGCGTAATGTGAGAGACGAGTTACGCCGTAACTTCTTCAAAATAGCATACTGTGATAAATCTTTAGATATTTCTCCAGTTCCGCGTCTCTTTAGCTCCAATGCTCATAATTTACCTGAAAGTGGAAAACAATGGAAAACAAGCGTAAATCCATATAAATGATATAAATTACAAGGATTATCGGGGGAAATTGACACTTAATATTTAGGACTATTAGATGTTATCAGATACGTTGTTTGTGTTTGTTTAATCTTTGTGATAGTTCTAATATGTTACAATGAGTGCTGATTTTATATGGTTTGCTACAAGTCGTGTTTTAGTCTCGTAGAGCTTCAGCAGTGCAAGATTTTACTTACGATTTTTCGTTTCAAGTCAGTTTACATAAGCTCTTTGAAAATTATATGTTACAATCACAAGTTCTGAGATTATTAGTGGATAGTTCTGATTGTGCCTCTTTGATTGTTCATGTTTTTACAGCTTGAAATTGTGTGTGGAAGGTGATTCTTAATCCTATATGTAAGTTTATAAACCCTAATTATGGATGTTCATATGAGTATATATTATGGCTATATCAATATGTGTATATGTTATAATGAGTGTTGATTTTATATGGTTTGCTAGAAGTTGTGTTTTAGTCTCCAAGAGCTTCAACAGTGTGAGATTATTCTTATGATTTATCGTTTCAGTTTAGTTTACATAAGCTCTTTAAATATCATTTTGTTGCAATCACAAATATGCGTAATTGGTTTTTGTTTGTTCTTATTTAGATAATTATAAATGTTTAATTTCTGAGATTATTAGTGAATAGTTTTGATTGTACCTTTTTTATTGTTTATGTTTTCACAGCTTGTAATTGTGTGGGAAGGTGATTCTCAATCCTATATGTTATTTATAAACCCTAATTGTGAATGTTCATATGAGTATATTTTAGGGATATTTTCATATGAGTATATGGTTTTGAAAGTGTATCTATGTAATTTACTTCAAGTTTTTGGTGTGGTGTTGATGTTTTCGGATGTGAATGTTAAATGCATGGTTGTTTCAGGACTTTGGTTAAAGAAAGTGAAATTGAATAGGTATTGTGTCAATGCCATTTGTTGTTGCAGATACGACATCAACTTATTCAGTGATTTTACTTTTTTAGATTATGGTTGTTTGTTTTGTTTTGTAAACTGAAATTTTAAAACATTGAATCAGTTTTGATGATTGCTATATCTTTTCTTATAACACGTAGAGAATCGTAGACTTAATACGTATACTCCAATATCACTAAAGTTTTTATCTATATTGAACACATCATCAAGAATAGCATTCTTTGTTGATCTCTATAGACAAAACTATAAACTAGTCATTTTTTCTTATAATGATATATTGGTTATTCGAGAGCATTGGTCATCATTTCTCACATAAGGTTATTGACATTACATCCATGTCAATAGTGTCCATGTGAAACTTCTCATATCATGATAAAATAGTATTTTGTCATGATTCTTAACTTCCCAAATTATGATTCATTCGTAAAAAGGGAACCTCGTCAAAAAGGGCTAGTAAAACACTAAAACTCGTCAAAATCTCGAACAATAAACAAACCTTAAACTATAGAGCAAAAACACCAACATTAGTCAAGAATTAAAACTCCCGTATCAAAATTATCAAAGTTCACTTAAACTGTTAACTGCTGATTTGCCGGATCCCTGAGATTGCACTAGTTAGATCCCTCATTCAAGGGATCCGTGGGAACCGGCACATCAGAAGACAGAATAAGTGCTAGATTACCACTGTGGAGTTTTACTTTCCACTTTACTCTCCCACTCACGAACATAAACCCTAAGTTACTGTTCATAGGAGCTCATTCCTCATCATTTCAAAGGAAACAATCACTTGTGTAAGTATTATCTTCACTACATTGTTATTTCCATTCTCTAATTCCTAGAAGTACAATTTTCATCTTAAGAATTTGGGTTCAAATGGGTTTATCACAATTTGGTATCACATTGTCTTCTAAGATAAACTAAATCAAAGAATCAACATTGTTAATACAAATTAAAAACTCATTTTGAATTCAATAAAGATGTATTGAGCAAAATTGTGATGAACCTAATTAGGATACTATTCACATAAATGACACCACATTGTGGTTTTGGTGTTTAGGATCAACCATGCCGAGCTCAAGGCAACAAGACTATCAAGACATGGCACACTACATACCGATGTATCATAGAAAGGATGGTTTAAGCCCCGAGGACCGAAAGGCCTTCAAATTGTTGCAAAAGAGGTTGTTCCATGAAGGGCGTGTACTCGAATCCTCATTTATCAACAACATCGACATTCCCCAAGTTTTTGCGGGAATCAGCTTCCAATGCCTTCTAACCATCAATGAACAAGTTTGTTCGGTATTTTTCCTAGAGTTCTACAAGAGCATGAGGATCATAAGAAATGAAGATGGAACCATTTTGATCGCTTTTGTCATCAATGAACACGAATATACCTTCACCCTCGAGGAGTTTGCTAGGATACTTCGTATCCCTTTCCGAGGGACATGCTTGTTTTCAAATGAATGGTCACTAGCCCACCTCCACGACATGGTCGATGAGCATCCGGTCTATTCTACACCTCTCCCAGATCCTACTACGGTAAGAGATATCGTCTTCATCCAAAAAGCCTCCCCGTCTCGGATCACTAGGAAATCGAAGGTCATCTATAGGGATCCCTTTCAAATGGAGCTTTCAGAGATGTTCCTATTATACAAGAAATGAGAACTAGTGTTAAGTAAGAATGTCCTTTGTTTGGTGGGAAATAAGGATCATCCCAAAGCTTGCCTTGCCTACATGATCTATTGCCTTGTTACTGGGACTCACTTCAATCTTTCCTATTACATTGTTAAACGCGTAGCAAGTGTATCAAGGATAGACAAGATGGTGCTCCCCTATGCCATGATCTTAACTCGCCTAGCCAATTTTGTCTTTGCTCTAGATCCATCTCCCTACACCGATGACCACATCTTTTGCAACAAGGTCATGGTGCCATTTTTCGATGAGAAGACTACAAGGTTTATGGTTGAAGGCAAGAGACGTCACCCACCGACGGACTCATCAGATGAAAGGGAGGGAGAAGGAAGAAACCCTATTGGCAACGTTCAACTTGACCCATAGCATACATTGAGCATCTGCCATACATCCCAAGCCCATCACAAGAATTTCAACAAACAAAGGGGATGTTGAAATGTTTTGCCAACTTTCTCATGAAGAAGAAGAAGTAGGCTTGAGGGGTTGAAAAGTGTAACTTAGGACTTAGCTTTAGTAGATGGCATGATGTGAACAATGACACCCTAACTTAGGCGACTCAAATGAGAATTTTACGACTACTTGATTGAAATCAAGAAGTCGGTCTTGCTCATATTTGCTTACCTTTTAGTCACTCTTACTTACCATGCGTGATATACCTTGCTTGCATATTTGATTACTTGATGTAGAAATGAGTAGGTTGGGTATTTGCTAAGAGGTGCAAATTCTGCACATTTGCTGTGAGGGTACTGGTCAGCAGTAGTCGGTATCCCTGAGCTATAAATAGCCGGATCCCTCATATGAGGGAAACGTGGGATCCTGGTAAACAGATATAAGAATTCTACACTTTCACATCAATCCAATCTTCTAGACCTTATTATACTTTATAAACATGATACTTAAGGATCACTTAAGTCTTTCTCAAGCTCAGTAGGTCTCACACTCACTCATAGCTAACTTAGGATCACATTCAAGGTGTTTTTGATTTATCACTTCACCAAAACTCACCATATTTCCTCTCCAATACTCACACATTGTTCCTCACATCTCAAAACAACTAGTTTTTTATTTCTCTTAATTTTAGCAAATTGATTTTAGTCATCTTTACCTCAAAATAGGCTAAAACTAGTTTTTTTATTTCTTTTGATTTTTTAGGAATTTTCCAAATTTTTCTTAAGTTACCATCTGATCTCTAGGATCATTTGGGTTCATTTTTTATCATCAAAATATTAGTGTCATGCTTAAAAACTTAGTTACAAACATAAAAAGTCCACTTTCTTATCAAAAACCATCATTAGATGTCCTCACTCCTTATGGTTGGACATTTAAGTCCCATACCATTTAAGACATCTTAGGGAACCTATACACTCAAGATTTATAGGTACTAGACCTTAATAGAACATAATCACTCCACCACTTTGCTGTCTGAGAGACGGATCCCCGACTTACAACTAAACGGATCCTCAAAATTAGGGAACCGCCTGATCCGGGTCTATAGAACAAGTTACAATCACTTTACTCATGTAATTCAAACTCTCTTTGGTAGTCTAAACACTTTACCTTGCTTTAAATGACTCTCTAGGATAGAACAACACTATAGTTGACCTTAGTGCATGCCAAAATTTTTAGTGGTCAAGAATTTAGTTCATTGATCTAATTCCATCCTTTATAAACCAAGTGGGTTTATGCAAACCATCACTCAAATCACCATTCAAAATCAGTAGCTAAGGCATCCATTACATCCTCTTTTCACTGTGAGTAAAGCATCTAGCAAAATTTCTTCAACCAAAGATTCCTCCAAGAAGAATGCTCATATGGTTCATGAGATATCATCAACCGAGTCATTACCCATCAAGAGCCCAATACTAGAATCCCTCCTCAACAAACTCAACTAACCAAATCTAGAAAAACCGCTAGGTTTAGTATTCGACCTTTTGAGTTGGAAAGACCTTCATCAAAACCAAACACACCTAGCTCAAGTAAAACACCTAAGCCATCATTTCTAAAACCAAGACTACACTCCTTTATCGCGCCTCTTTCTCATCCAAATCTCTACTCTTTAGAAGACTCACCACCTAGGACTTCTAATTCACCAACCTTCTCATTAAATAGGGAACCACCTTCACCATCAAATAGTCCATCTTTAAGAACAAGGAATCACCAAAACCATATAGAGGACTTCCCATCTCCACCACCAACTCATACATCATCCATTCTTAGTTGAACCTCAACCCAATCTTCCATCTCAAACCAATCCCTTCCTACCACCACCATTCCCTAGCCATGACAAAGATTGTTATCATTGTCAACATGTTGAAGGTTTAGTACATGAAGTACGTGATGAGCTACGTTTCATGTTTTATCACCTCCTTGAACGTTTCGATGAGGTCAACAAACCTAAACATCCTTAAGCTCAGGAATTCAAGTGGTGTTCTAGTCTTAAGCATAAACTTACATTGATTAGGAATCATACTTCATGTTTGGATAATTTTCTTAGTTTTAGAGTTATGTACATCATTTCTCTTGTTTTTATTGAATGATATTACATGTTTTATGCTATTTGGTTATGAAAATATGTTTCGTACCAACTATTGTCGATGTTGACATCACAGTTTACATCTACTTTGTTGTCATGAGAATGCAGGTTACGGATCCCTCATATTGGCCTAGACGGATCCCTCCCAAGGAGGAACCGTGGGATCCGTGAAACAGAAGCATTTTTTTTTACTAACTTGAATCTCATTTGCAGGGAATTATGCATCATATACTTGTTTTCTAACCTTTGTTTTGTAGATTTTCAAAACACACATGAAAACTTTGACACCCTCAACAAGGGGGAGCTTTTATTCAAAGCAAAACAATTGCAAAAACACTTGCAATACTTTTACTTAGGATTTCGTTATTACTTGACGCCCTCACAAAGGGATCACTCGTCGAGGGGAGCATGTTCACAAAAGAGGAAACCATTTGCAAACATAATTGAAAAACACTCTCTTAGTCTTCCTAATTACTTGACGCCTCAACAAAGGGAAGCACCCGTCGGGGAGCTAAGACGAGAATTCTTCTCTTATTCTCTATTTTCATATTATTACTTTTTATCGCTTTTTCTCAAAACAATGTGTTAGTTTCTTTTCGACACTCTTTTGTTTCGACAAAAAGGGAGAAGAGAGTAAAACTCAATTCAAAGTTTTATTTAATTTTAGTTTTTCCTTAAAATAATCTTATGTTTTGTCATCAACAAAAAGGGGGAGATTGTTAATACAAATAAGTCGTAAAAACGTTTATTTATATTTTACGATCTTCTAATGTTTTGTCGATAACAAACGTAAAATCATTTTAACGAAACAAATAAAATACGTAAATGGTTTGAGCCAATAGTTTACTAACACGCTTACATTTTCATATAAAACACTAAACAAGTAATAGTGTTTACATTTTATAGAAATACAAATGTATAACAACTAGTGTTTACATAATATGGAAATGTGCATACTTATATTGTAATGGGTAAAAAATCTAAGTACTTGACTCATTGACTAGATACATTGAATGTAGTTCGGTAAAACGCAAAATCCATGACCCATACCCATGAAGCTTGATCCATAACCCATGACCCATTGCATGACATCATGCATGAAGTCATGTTGGGTATTATCCATGGTCCATGACCCATGACCCATGATCCAATGTCTAGATACATTGCATATTGTATAACCCATGGTTCATAACCCATAACCCATGACCCGGTTTGCAACCCAAAATCCGAACTTATGCTGACCCAGCTGCCGGATCCCTTGGATTGCACTAGCCGGACCCTCTGGGGAGGGATCCGTGGGAACCGGGGAACAATAGAGAAATTTGCCTATAAATAGTGAGCCATTTCTCTCTTACAACTCGCCCCTTTTACACATACTCTCTTTTAGTATTGTAAACTCTCTAACCTCAGATCCAAAGGATCTTTCTATGTAGTTTTGTGTTTTTGTGATTCTCTAGGTTCCTCTTAAAGGCGAGATCATCACCTCTTGAAGTCGAGCAAGCTCAAGTCCATAGGTTGCCAAGCTTCGTCATCATCAAGACTACTGAAGTTATCTTGTTGATAGTTCTTTCCTCCCTCCTTAGAAGTGTTGTGGTAAAGGCATTAGTGAAAGGTGCCAAAGGTCCGTGTCGAAGGCATTAGTGAAAGGTGCCAAAGGTCCGTGTCGAAGGCATTAGTGAAAGGTGCCAAAGGTCCGTGTCAAAGGTATTAGTGAAGGGTGCCGAAGGGTCGTATCAAAGGCATTAGTGAAAGGTGCCAAAGGGTCGCGTCAAAGGCAATAGTGAAAGGTGCCAAGGGTATACAATCGATATGGTGCATCGATGTACAAGATAGTTAGTTTGGGTTTAAGGATAGTGATATCCTTATGGTGTTGTGATAAGGATTGTGTCTCCTTTGGGGTTGTTGTGTATTGGTGTAGTATTGGGTAGTAGTTCCTCCTTTGTAATAGAACTCGGTATCTAGCCTTGTACCGGATAAAGTGTAAGCGACGTTGTGATAGGTTTGGTTCTACCTCGTGGAAGAACCCGGTGTCTAGCCTTGTACCGGATAAAGAGTAGGCGACGTTGTGAAGGCTTCTCTGCCACATTAAGGAGCTTGTGTTGTGTAGTGCTTACGTACTCTCGAGTGGGGAACTCGGGTAGTGGAGTAGGGCAAGGAAGGTGTCCTTGTAGCCGAATCACTATAAATACTCGTGTCGTGGTTTTGTGTTTCTTACTCTTTATCTTTGCTTTACTTATTTATATGCTTTATCTATCATCATCCAACACACACATTAAATAGATTGACATAAGTTGATCTAAATATTTTAAAACGAAGTTTTAATCGGTAAAACTATTCAACCCCCTTCTAGTTTTCCACAAATTTGGTTGTTTGACGATTCGTTTAGCCACCAAATGTGGAGTAAGGAATGGAAAGCCATATCCATATATCGACATTCCGCATCCTCAGCGTGGAGAGATTCCAGCTCGTTGATTGATGTTGTAAGTTGTTATGGCTGTTGTTTTTTACTTTATTGTGTTATGTAATAGATGCCGTTTTTTAACCATTTACCTATTGCTATTACTCTTTGGCATTATTTAAAAGTTGCCAAGATTGACGTCAACTTATTGTTGGTTTCACCTTCATGCTATCACCAATAATTTTGACATTCAGTTATATGTATAACATTATTTGGTTCCCATATACTTCGTGCTATCACCGATACTCTACTTAATTTTGACTGCGCTGTCATGTATTTTGCAGTGACAATGGACAGTTGAAAAAAGGACGATAAATGCAATCAATGATTTGGAAGATCAATGTCTAATTATCATGAAAGAAAATTACCTGCTGGTATGATTCTTAACCTCTGTTAATATTTTGACAATTACTTTATGTATGTTACATCATAAATTAATAGATTTTAAATATTTAAAAAGACCAGTAAGTAGCTTGAAATGATTATTATTGACCATAAATAGTGTAAAGTTCAAATGCAACATCGTAAGAAAGAAAATAAGATCATGTGTAGCTGTGAATAATACTGAGAAAAGGAAGCTTGACGTTGCGGAGAAAATAAACAATGCCTCTGTCTTTTTTCGAAGTTCTACAATGAAAAGATTGTAACTGGCGATGAACTAGAGATGTTCTTTCTTTGCAGTTATTGAGGAAGATAGTGTCGTGTTGGACAGCTGGTCAAGCTAGAAAGGTATGATATGTTGGTGAGACCATTTGATATGTAAGTCATAGTTGCTATTAGTGCAAATAGCGGGAATGAGTGATGTTTGGCCAACGTTGCATACTTCTCTAGCTCGACCGTCTTTCTGATGTTACCATTAATAAAAAAACTTATTTGGATTGTATTTATATGTAATAAGGTCTACTTATATTCGTTATCGAGTGAAATCAAACTTTAGAATTCCTCTTTTTTACAAAAGGTTAAACTGTGTTGTTTTATAGTATTTGTTTGAATATCAGTAAAATCGCATAGATATGAAGCCGATCTTAACTTAGAAAAAAAAAATACTACAAACATTCCACAACAACGCGAAGGTTGAAATCCTCGTTTATACCAGTTGTCATTCTATCTGGGGGTGAGAATGAAGCGATTTTTGAGTAAAACTAAACTGCGAATCAAAAACTTCGGTTTTTAAAAATAGCAAACTATTCAGTTTCAGTTTTTTCGGTTTTGGCTTTTCGATTTTTTTCTTTAAATCGGTCTAGTTTGTTTCCTTTTGGAGTTTTTCTAGCTTATAAATTATCCACTTTGTTAACTAGAAAATTATGAACCATCACAATTTTAACTTGTTTCGTCAATAGACAAAAGTATAAAATAAAAAGCTAGCAAGTTTTCATGTAGAGATAATCTTCAAATAACATAATTCAAATAAGATTAATAAAAGTATAAGGATTCGAAACTCAAGATTTTTTCTAACATCTGTGAAAGTTGTTAAATATTTGACTTTTCATAGGATATATATAAAAAGTTAAAACCAAGAAACATAGGAACCAAAAACGATATTTGAAATAGTCTAAAAGAAATATACACAAGTATTCAAGTAAGTTCAAGATCTTTTGCATAAACAAAATATATAAAATTTGAAAAATTAATAAAGGTGGGGAGGGGGTTTTATCAATCCAGTTTATCATATGAAACTAAAAACCGCACAAAACATGCGGTTTTTCAATGGGATAATAACAAAAAAATTGCATCGAACATGACCACTTTTGTGATTATGTGTAGTCAACAATTTTTTTTTCTCTTATTGTATGTATTGAACTTTCAAATTCGATCATTGTGTGTATTTTATGACAATTTTACCCTTACTTTTTTCAAATTTTGAAGGGTAAAATGGTCATTTTACATGACAGAATAGTCACAAAATACACACAATGATCGAAATTTAAAATTTAAGTACACACAATAAGAAAAAAAAAATAGTTGGCTACACACAATCACAAAAATGGTCATGTTCGATACATTTTTTTGTTAGAGCAATGATACATCCACAAAGGATCTCCCACAAAAACAATCCACACGGCGGGTGTCGTGGATTGGTTTTCTTATGGGATCCACATCCCACAAAAACTAATCCCTCGCTGACACCTCAGCGTGTGGATTGTTTTTGTGGGAGATCCTTTGTGGGTCTAGCAAAATTCTTTTTTGTTATTATCCCTTTTTCAATTGATGCAGTTTTTGACGTGGTCTTTTTAGATTTTTCGATTTCAATTCGGTTGTTTATTTTTGTGCTCACCCTTAATTCTCTCTAATCAAACTTGCATTCAAGGGGTGTTTGGTAGGATGTTTTTGTGAGTGGGGTAATGATAAAGATAATGAAAAATAATAGGAAAATTCTAAGAATGCATTTTTCGCTTCAAGGTGTCATCACTTTTTAGGAAAAAGTTTGGGTATTTCCAAAATAAACTTTGAGACTCATGACTTTTCTACTTTTCATATAAGCTTGACAAGTGTCCTTCAAGTTTGTGTACCCAATCATTTTTTCCGACTTTTAAATTATGATTTTCCAAATGATCGAATCTAAGCGATCGCTTTTAGAATCTAGCTAAATTTGGTTTTGTCCTTTAGTTAAAAAAGTCAAAGATACAAAAATATTTTTTATACATTTAGTTCTTTCCCGAGGTTGAGCGACTTAAGCGTAAAAACATAAGCGATTATTTTTCAGACATTAACAAGACTCTAAAGTATCGCTTCAAAAGTAGTTTTACAACTTTTTTAAAATTTTACCCTGCTTTCAAATTTTAACCCAAATACAAACACACACAACCAACACTACTACTACTAAAAACACAATTGAAAATTGTGAAATCCTAAATCAATCCCTAATTATTCAAGAATTAAACTCGAAAATGGTCGACATTCCCAAATATTTTGATGCTAAGGTAACTGCTCGCTCCAAGGTACACTTGTTTTCGGAAATTAAGTCTAAATTGTCAAGGAATCCAGATCGAATGAGGTCGTTTCGAGCAACTGCTTTTGGGCCATGGTTAGATATTCCGACCTAGGTAAAGGCAATCATATTGTTAATTTCGCTTTACAACACTGTAATTATCGACAAACTTCTTGATTCTTGTCCCCATTTTATACAAAATTGGGAACAATGTATTGAAATTCGGTCGGAAGAGTTTCTATTGATGATGGATTTCGCTTTGGTCGCTTGCCTCCCATGTACAAATTGATCAAGTCCTTTGCTTTATGTGTCTTTCCGAAAACAATTAATAAGAAAGGTAATCGTAAAAGGCAATGAGCTTTTAAATTTGTTTGGGAATGACACGGAATTTTCAAAGTTATCACCGAGGATGCTGTAAGTGGTATGTCTTTTGCTAGTCGCCGAGATCGTGTTCATAGGTCGTGGACCTTGGTACATTGTTGACAATCATTTGTTGCAATTAGTTGAGGATTTTGGGGCATGGAATGCATATCCTGGGGAGAGTTCTTGTGGACCCGCTTTTACAAAAATTTAGCCAATTTGGTACCCCGCATTACAATGCTCATCGCAAAGAGAAATTGCAAGAAAACCCTTCTACAATTGCAACATATAATATTTCCGCTTTTTCTTGGCTTTTGTTGTTAGATGTGTATACATTTATGAACATATCGCTTTTGTTTACTAGCGCTCATACAATGCATTTATAATTTTCGCTTATTTTAGATATGGATTCTTGAGAGTTATCCCACTAGCGCTCATGGTGGAACAAAGACCACAAAGATACCACGTTGTTTTTGTTGGTCAAAGGGTAAAACATTTGCCAAACGCCATTATGCCCAACTTTTGGTCCTGTAAGCATTTCCATTTGTTTGTATTTGTCAAATAAGTTAGGACTTCGTTATATTTGTTTTAACTTTATAATTGTTTGTTTACTAGGGTTCTAATCCGCCTTGGATCTTCTTCCAACAAATGCGGAAATGTTACAACCATGGTTTGCACCAAGTAATGCATATTTGAGCCGCTTGGCTAGTCTACCTGCTGATGATCCCACTAATGAGGTAAGTTGGCCTGTTTGTGCAAACCATGGTTGTATTCACGTTGACAATTGACCATTGCACATTCTGTTTCGATCTTGCTTTGTAGGTGCACAAGGGGGTGGTGATAACTGATACAGATGTGGCGTTAGGTGATAAAGAAGTGGCTATAGTCAATAATGATGTGGCAGTAACTGATAAAGGTCAAAGTTCCAATCAGCTTGACGATATTAACAATAGACTTGCCGCTGTAGAGGAAGCTCTAAAGATACAACCCGAGCCAATAAAGATACAACCCCACCAAGCTAGACATTAATGTGGGAGTCCTTGATGAAATTGAAAATAGACTTGCCGTTGTTGAGGAAGTTCTAAAGATACAACGTCCAAAGGTGAACATGGTAATGTATATTACAACTTATATTACAATTTCTTTTAAAACTTGTTGGAGTTGACCGATAATGTATACTTGGGGGTTGTTTTATTAATTTGATCTATCCATCGCTAGCGACATCAAACCCCCGCTAGTGGTTTTCAATCCACCGCTAGCGTGTTCCTCGTTAATGTATCGCTGGGGGTGTTCGTGAATTTGATGTATCCATCGCTAGCGCCTATCAAACCCCCGCTAGTGGTTTTCAATCCACCGCTAGCGTGTTCCTCGTTAATCTATCACTGAGGGGTCGTAAATTTTTGTAAATTTGATGTATCCACCGCTAGTGTCTATCAAACCACCGCTAGTGTCTATCAAACCACCGCTAGTGTCTATCAAACCACCGCGTGAATCCACCGCTAGCGTGTTTCTTTAGTAGTATAATTGATTGTATATTTTAAATATCGACTTCAACTCATACGCACGGCAAATCGGATGAGGCTTGTTTCGACAAAGTCCCGCTGATAATGAAAACCGGAATGGTAGTTCTAGTTTCTTTGATCTTCGCTCGTGATGTTCATTCGCCGATTATAATAAGGTTATGTTCCTTTTAGTAGTACTTTTTTTTTTCGCTTTTTGGTTACATACCTAAACCGCTTTGGTTAACTACGTAATGGCGACAAATCGAGTTGTGTAAATGCCGAAACGAACAAGTCGGTCTTACTTATATAGACCCCGCCGCTTCCATCAACTATGTCGCACTGTGGAATATTGTCTTCACGACGGACCATTGCCGTTAGATGATCACATTCCGCATCATGATCCCGCCATTTGAATTTACCTAATTTGAATGAAACGCTTTCAATCTACCGTTGAAGCACGATATATAAATTCCACCGCACTATCTATACATGTTTGATATAGTTGGTCATCCATATAGATGTGTTATTGTTGTATAATTATTGTGGGAAACAGATGCGCTAGATGAACAGTGGAGCTAGAAGATGATTTCTCCGCTTATTGTCTTCACGACAAACAAAGTTGGGATAGATGAAGAAAACCCCCCGAAAACAATGAAGATGGTGAAACACCGAGTGAGGCGTGTTCAAGCACATGAAATATGTGCTCATGAAGGTGTGTTGAATGTTGATGGTAAGTCCAGAAGGTCGCTCACGGTAAGGAAGATGCCATTGTTCATTGCATCGTCGCCGATCAACACTCTCATGATCATGAAGTACTTTTAAATGTCGATGATAAAACTATAGAGGTGTTCAAGTTAATGAAAATGTCATTGTTAATTGCAATGTCGTTGATGAACACTCATGATCGTGAGGCAAAGGTCACAAATGGCGTGGATGGGGACGAAGCATACAATGTTGATGCCCACGTTAAAGAGAAAGAAACCGGGTTGAGTTACCGGTTGCAAATCGCTTGTCAACCAAGGCGGTAATAGACAAAATTGATAATGATGTCCGTGAAGGCAAGATGTAAGATGATTCATACCGACGGACAAGCCAAGAAGCCTTTTCCTACGCCTTCCGAGGTACAACTACATTATTCATTAAAGTTACCACATGTACTTCAAAAGTTTGATGTTATTTCAATGATGAATTTTTCTCAGACAAGATGTTTTCATGCGGGTAAAGGAAGAGAAACGCAACTAAGTTCAGACAACACGTTATAATGCCCTACCAAAAAGAAAACTAGAAAGGCCAAAGTTACCAAAGAGAGTGATGAGAAAGTTACCCAAGAGAGTACTCCTGCTTTCAAAGAAGATGATGACTCAAAAGGACAAAGCAGTGGGCAAGTGTTTGCAGGAACCATACGTGAATCTCCTCCCACGACTCCACAGCTGTCAAACGACGCTCCAAAAGACCGAGAAAAGATATTAATCCACCACCGTGAAGATAATCGCTTGGAATCATGGGTAGAGGTATAGAAGAACTACATTTACAAATGTACATCTTAAAGACATATACATTAATGTTGTTTTTAAAAATTTCGTGATCCGTCACGCCCCAAGGTTGCGATATCAACAAGATTACTAAACCCAGCAGTATGGATACCTTTTAAAAAAATTTGAAGTCATCGATAGCTTTCCTTGGGGTCTTGGCGACATCGTTGTTGATCGAAAATTTTGGTTGGCTTTGTTGGGTTATGGAAGAGGCAATAAAAAGGATGGCTAGGAGATGAGGTAGCTAATGATTTTTTTTGAATTAGTTTACCGGTATTTTGCTTATAAAATTTTTCGCAAAGATCCGGATCTCGGGTTGATCTAATGTGGCGCTCAGCCGCAATGCCGATTGGGCTATGGCTGGACCATTTTTCTTCCTCTATCCTTGAAGGGTCTATGCGCTCTACTACGCCATCGGTCAACGCTATCCATTGCCATGGTCTAGTGTTGAGAAGGTTTGTATATAAAGACCATACTTTCTTCTATATATTTGGGTAAATATATGTACATGGTAAAATGTGATGAATTATGACAAGGATTATTTGATCACATTTAGGTATACTTTCCGTTAACGCATCCGAGTGCCACCGGTTTCTCGCCGAGTTGCAAATTGCACGGAGTTATAACAATTTATGACACACTAGGTACGCCGTAACCCGAGACGAGAGAAAAGAATTTAAAATGGAGGGTCACTTTGAGAGAAAGCTACCACAAGATCTAAACTTGTGTAAAGTTCTTCAAGCTAAATCAATATCTGCTTTCGATTATAAGATCACATTTCAAGTCATGGATGATGTCCCTATACAAGCCAATGCATACGGTGATTGCGGAGTTGGGTATGTATTTTTTGCACAGCCGGGTAACAAATTAAGTATGAAGGTTGATGACCTCTTCAAGTTGCTTTATGATCGAGAGCATATGGTGGAGTACTTTTGAAGTATAAGATGTCTGCTCATACAAGTGATGAATAAAGATGCATTTCATCTATTTGGGTATGGCTTGTATGTGGTTTTAGACTTTGTTGTTCAACCAAATGTAACCGCAACTGGATGTCCGTGAAGGGCATCAAAGACAATTTCTTATGCATGTATGTGTAGCGCTACTTTGTATATTCCTAACACCCATGCATACCATCCAAATATACGTGTTGTGATATCGTTGATTTGCAACAAACATTTTGTGTTAATTGTTAAAACGCTTGTTTTTACAAACATCCATTTGATTTGAAAAACGACTACATACAATCTTATTGGTAAAAGACTATAACATACTTATTACATAACACTTATTGGTAAACAGATTACCATAACCAAACTACAAAGATCAAGAGAACAATCAAACCGAAACCAACACAACTTTGTCATGAACTTGCACTCTTGACTTGATAAAAGTCAACTCATCCAACACTTTCATGATATCATTGTTTGAAACCTCAAGAACTTCATCCGAGACCGAACTCTTTCCCGCCTTCATTAAATGTTTCTTTTCCTCATGTTCCTTGTAAAACAAATCTTTGTAATATCGACTTGGTAGTTCCGGTCTAGGAAACCATAGAAGTTACATTTGGTATTTTTGTCCTAAAATAAAATTTGTTAAATTCACATATTCAACCTAACAAGTAAAATAAGTATAATGCATAATAATATTACATAAATTGACAGCCTTGAATCTTCTACCGTGATGAGTCCGTGTCCAAGAGGTTTGTACTTCCACCGTAATGGTTTTGGACATTCGCAGTGTAGCATTGATGTAGTATTCCAATGGTTTTCGATTGATCCGGAGGTAGAGGCAGAGGAGGAGCCATGGTTTTATTTACCCAATGAGTAAACTTGACGCTTTTATAGTATAGTCACATCTTATTTGGCGGAAATATACTTTGTGAATGAGCGGTAATGAATATTGTGGAGGAAAAGTTTGCTTAATTTTATATTGAGCGACTTAAAGGTCCTATTTTCAATAAGTTTTTTTGTTTATTGTTTTGTACAATCCTAGAACAAAGGAACACAAATCCCGTAACACAAAACCCGTAAAATGACTTCGCTAATTCCCAAAAATTCAAACTTTATTTGGATTTTGAGACATCAATTCGTGGAGTTTTACTCCGTTAACATCACCTACCCACACCGATTACCTATCTCACTAACAAATATCGATTAAAGATAAGATCATCGCTTATACTACATGTCCGCTTCAACCAAAATTCATGTGAGTGACGATGATGATGTTTCTTTCTTCGCTCATGAAATATGTCAGAAGCAAAGACCGATCCGACGCTATACATCAAACTTATCGAGAAATCTTCCGAGGTAAAGCCGCCTACTTCTTCTAAGACTCTTGATATTGATCTTAATGTTCCTTTGTTGCCTCAAGAATATGATTTTCAAACACCAAAAGTTGAAGATCATAATAACGAGGGTGCAGGGCAAACGTTAATGTAGATGTGCATCCTAGTTGGCGTAAAACAACATTTCTAAATATCCCCGATCCACCCAGCTCACCGATCCCATAATTAAAAAGGTAAGTAACCATAAACACCTCGTAGTATCTAAATTAAAGTGGGTAGTCGGTTTGATGATAAGCAAGGATGCATTTATGCAATAGGAATAAAAGCGTTGGTTGATATGTTTGAGTACAAAGTTACAAACTCATGTAAGAAAAGGTACAAGTAGCTTGTTTTGTCAAGGTTGCAAACCGTACATTAACGCATCTAAAAGTGTTGTTAGCCGATACTTCTATGTTACTTCCATTAACGACTCTCATACATGTTCCGTAACAAAATTCATCCTAATCATCGAAATGCTACCCAAAATTATTGGGTCACATACTTGTTGATAAATTGAGGAATTGCAAACGGTATATACGGGTGCGGACATAAAAACGATTTTAATGTTGATTGAAAGTAGACATTTCCTACTACCGAGCTTGGGGTGGGAAAACATTGCATTACGCTTGTTGAACGGTTGTCCTAGGGAGTCTTTTGAGCAGCTGTCAGACATCGCTATAACTTAAAGTTGGAAAATGAGGGACAAGAACTCACATTGAGATGTATGAGACAGATCGGTTTAAGATGGTATTCATTGGTTTCGTGTTGTCGTAAGTTTTCATAAATTCTATTATATTTTATTTATGATTAATACCTTCATTGTTATCGAAATTTTATTAATTAAGCAAATTTCGATTGTTTTAAAATAGATCCGAGTTTACGCTTTATGCGCACCATTGCTAATCATTGATGCCGCACATCTTAAAGTGGAGATACTTGGTACTAACTGTTGTTGTTGGATGGACGGCAACAACCGATTATACCTATTGCAACCGGTGTCTCTCAAGGTGAGACCAATGAATCATGGACATGGTTTTGACCAAACTTAAAGAATGCATTGGTGAAGTAAAAGATTTGGCCATCATCTCCGATGACATCCCAAGAATTGCACATGCATGTAGTACCGCTTTTCCCAAACAAGCTTCATGGTTTTTTTTGTCGGCATTTAATGATGAACCGCAATTTGAAAACTAGAAAGTGGAAGGCTATATATTGGAGGACATGCAAAGCTTACACAGAGGTGAGTTTGATGCTTCAATTTCGAGATTCGATCATTAAAACATGATGTGTATAAAAACTAAAAGATGAAGTCGATTTGATAAATGGTCGCATGCTTATCGCCTCGCAAACAGTACAATTATTTGACCTCAAATAGTGTCAATCAAGAACTCTTTAACGAAAGATGTTAGGAAGGTTCCAATAACCCGCCTAATGGAGTACTACCAAGGCTTCTACAAAGATGGTATTTTGAACGCCGAGCAAAATACAAAGGTAACTTAAAAATCAGATATTATACTTGGTTTATTACATATTCGCACGTCGCATGAAAATGTATTATTATTTTTTGATTTCGATGCTCCAACCGATGAACTTAGCGAATGGGCAAATGCAAAAGTAAACAATAGAATGGCAAAGAGTGCTAATTGGGTGTTAACGGAATTGAGATGCACAAGATTTACCAAGTCACCGATCCGAAACATGTTCATATTGTTGACTTTGACAACAGAGAATGCACTTGCCGCAAATGGCGCCTATCCGTCTACCTTGTGGTCATGTTTGTGCTGTGTCTAGAGTTGAAGGGATGACCGACACTAGCAATGGGCTATGGATTGGTTTAACAAAACGTCACTAAAAATACATACGAAGCAAGGGTTTATCCTCTAAAAGATGTATCCTTGTGGCGACTCGATGACTTGCAAACCAGAAACCTCCCCGCTATGGATAAGCGACAACCGAAGACCCAAAGAAAAGAAACGATCCGATCACTGTGGGGAAGAGCTGTGAAGCAAAACCCGTGGGTGTGTGGAAAGGCAGACACACAAGAGAACCATGTATCGAACCGCTGATGACAAGCAAGGCAAGTGTGTTTCTATATTTTATTTCAATGTGTATAATTTTAATGTTATTACCGATATGGTTGTTTGAACTAATGCCACATGTCGAAACGTAAAAGAAAGTCACAATCGCACCCCTACAACTAATGAAGAAGCAAAGGAACAAGAACGACACGTGGATGAGGACGCGCGTAGAGGTCTAACAGGAGAAGCAAGTGGTCAATCAAACAATGATTTCGTATGGAAATGTGAATCATCTACCTCGAAAACATCGTCAGAATAAACATTCACCACAACCGTGATCGAAAATGTTGTTCATTTGGACGATTTATAGTACTTCAATTTGAACTTTAACACAATGGAAGCACAACTTATCACCATTTAGAATTTTCAATGTTTGTTACTTGAATAATAATAGCTATGGAGTGGCTTGCTTTTATTGTTTTTTATGTTACTTTGTGAGAATGTTATACAATAAACTGCTGAACATGTGCACATTTTTGTTCTTTTCTATAAAACATAGAGGAGTCAGCATATAGTGTAACGTCAATGTATGCATGCGATCGCTTATTTACCTTTCAACTGCCTATTTAACAAAGAAACTTGCAAGTATATTTTCACACAACATCATTCCATAAATAAGTAAGCAAAACAATGTCGTCCGCTTAAATGTGATGAGATAAGAGCCGCTTCTAACACTAACAACCGGATGTACATGATGATTTACTATCGCTGCATCACGCAATCAAGATGTTCAATTGGCAAGAAAGGTGAACATCCTAACTCAAGAATTGGCTAGACTTAATGGTCAAAGGGTCGCCGTTATTCAAGAGATGGCAACTGTATGTAAGAAGGTGCCACAAAAACTGTTGACTTTCTCAAGGTGAGCAGCCCTTAGTGAACACAAAGTGATGCAAATGAATATCTTGGCAGAGAACTCGAAATGAGTGCTCAAACAAGAATTTCTTTATTCATAAGCTTGAGGGTACGTTGTCGCTATAAGCACCGTGCGATATGCTAAGTACTAACTGTTATGTCGTATGTGATATCCTAGTAACTAAGACTACTATATGCCCCAAGTAAGAATTTAGTGGTATAATGTATCCGATTTCCAAGTACTTAGTGTTATATCGCATGTGCTTTCCTAGTAACATACTTTATTCAATAAAGTTTCCTAGTAAGTAGGAGTTTAACTCACATTTTATATTGTGTTCAATAGTTGGATGGTCTTGAATCTTCCGCCTTTTCATCATATCCAACAGATACCTATGGAATATATGGGATTCTAATTTAAAATGAGGTTTAAAATAACAAAATTGAACAATCAAGACATTAAATTCACATTGTTAAAGTATCGTCTCGACCTTTACTACTAGCCTCATTCTAACATCGCAGTGGATTGAATCTTCTAGGATTGGTTTAATCACCACCGCGAGGTTCCTTGTAGGTCCGCAATCTTCTATCTTTTAAACAAAGGATCAATTATAGGATGTGTCTCCTTTGTTCCTCTTGAATCGAGTTTAGCTTCCAAAGATTTGTCTTGCCACATTCTTTGATAAAGGATAATCCCTATCAACGAACATGAAAACCTATCCTCTTTTTTGTTTTTACACCATGAACCTTGCAAGATGAGTACAATATCCATTCAACCACCTCACAATCATACCAATATTCACCTCAAGATCAGGTTCAAACATGCTCTTTATAGCAGCCCACACATACTTAGCTAACTCTCCATTTGGACCTAACTTCCCATATCTCGAACTTCATTACTTTCCACAACTCGTCCAAATCACCCCTAGTCAAACAATCCAAGAATATCCCAAATGACCAATAAGTGGATTTGCATCCATCACCTCTTGTAATCTCAACTACTTTCTACCTCTATGTTTGACAATCGCCAATCGATAATAGGATGAACCGCTTTTAAAGGAATAGGATTAATAGGTTCGTGATTAGGACTATTAGTCTCCTTAAAATACTGCTTAGTTCTTTCTTTCTTTTCAAATCTTCGCCCACCTTTTGTCTTTTATATCCGGATTGCTTCTTTAACCATTCTCGCTTCTTTCTCGTAATTCATAGGAATGTGATCTTCATTAACCCTCATACACTTCTCGACTAAGCTCCTTCACCTCTCTCGTTGAACATGTTCTTAGATCTACACCAAGATGTATGCCCAATTTTGATAATCTTCATGTATGTATTTTCATATCGCCTTTGTAGGAGGTTTCTTTCTTTGACTTGCTTTTTATCTTTTTGAACTTCGTGAACCATTCATCCAAGATTCTTGCTTTTGATTATTAGAGAACATTTCCACACTTCACGAGTGTACTCAATCCCAATATTATTAGAAGCTTCAAGATAGGCTTGTGAATCCTCCCATTCATCTATCCATCTCGATTAGCTTCCTCCTCTTCTAGCCTTTTCCTTTTATTTCGCTTTTTTCAGCTTCCATTCTTACACCAAGGTCATAATCATAATCAATCGCTTCTTGTTTATTCTTAAACTTTATATCGTGTTCAACAATACCTTTTCCTTTCCATTATCCGGTAGAGCCACCTTCTTGTTCAAAGGCTCACCAATAGTCAAACTTGTAGTCAAGGGTTTAGGTCCAGCTTGGTTTAAGAAATATAGGAGCCGTGCAATGGTAGGTGTAGGGTTTGATGAACTTTGCTTAAATTTATCAAGGTAATCGGCACCTCCTTCTCAACTTCTTTTGATTTAGGTGGTGAAACAGATGTAGTTGTGACAATTGTAGATGTGGTAGTAATAGCAAGCAGTGTGAGACTACTCTATTGTCTACTACACTTTTCAAACTAGCCGTGGGGTTAAGGTTACGCTAGCCATGGATGTCTCATGCAGCCCTCCTTCTCTTTAACTTCTACATCACTTGGTGTCGCTACCTCGCTTGAAGTTGTAGCTGGGTTCCGAGTATGTGTCCCGCACCACCTCATTCTCCTTAACTTGTACATCGCTTGTTGTCACATTTCGATAGACAAGTTGTAGCAGCTGGTTTCGAGTATGTGTCCCGCACCGCCACCTTCTCTTTAACTTGTACATCACCGGGTTAAGGTTACGTAAACACTAGCAGTGGATGTGTCCCGCACCACCACCTCCTCTTTATCTTGTGCATCATTGGGAGCAGTGGATGTGTCCCGCACCACCTCCTTCTCTTTAACTTGTACATCACCGTGGGGTTAAGGTTACACAAACACTTAGGGATGTGTCCCGCACCACCACCTCCTCTTTATCTTGTGCATCATTGGGAGCAGTGGATGTCCCGCACCACCTCCTCTCTTTAACTTGTACATCACCGTGGGGTTAAGGTTACAAACACTAGCAGGGATGTGTCCCGCACCACCACCTCCTCTTTATCTTGTGCATCGCTGGGAGCAGTGGATGTGTCCCGCACCACCAATCCTCTTTATCTTGTGCATCTTGAAAGGTTGTCCCGCACCAATTCCTCTCTTTAAGTTGTACATCGTTTGGTGGGTTACCTCGCTTGAAGTTGTATTCCTTCTCTTTAAGTTGCATGGGTTCTCGAAGACTATCGAAGACTATGGATGTTTTCGCACCAAATCCTTCTCTATATCATCTAATACATTCTTCACGATCTCGAGTACGCCTTCATTCCCATCTTTATCGACACCACATACTCCCTCCATGATCTACACTATCCACATCCTCATCCATACGCACAACTCTAGCGGTGGGTTTCGAAGACTATCATGGATGTGTCCCGCACCAAATCCTTCTCTATATCATCTAATACATTCTTCACGATCTCGAGTACGCCTTCATTCCCATCTTTATCGACACCACATACCCTCCATGATCTACACTATCCACATCCTCATCCATACGCACAACCGCAGCTGGCCCCTCGAATCAAATCCTTCACCGTCCCCTGTGTTTTTGGTCCTCCAAACCACATCTTGAGAGGATGTCACTTTCTTAGTATGTTTCCTAACTCTTCTAACAACAATACGCCCATGTCTCCTAACTCCGCTAACAACACTACGCCCATGTCCCCTAACTTTTTCCATCACAAACATCCCGTGCTTCAATTCTCCGATCGATTCTCCATTTTTGTACATTTAACCGTCAATTCATTTAATCGCTCACGATTTTCATCCCCAACTCGACCGTGTTAACCGGTCGCTCATTCAAAAGGCATCATGTTGATGTTCATCATTATACGCCCATTCATGTTGATGTTCCAAGATACCTTCCCGAGTTCGACCGTGTTATCCGCGCGCGGTGAACTTATCATAGCATCAAGGTTGGTTGCAGTGGTTACACCGACTAATAGTGGGTGGAACTACGTGTCGCGGGTTCAGTTCACCAATTGGGGTTCATTTACATCATCAAACTCACGAATGATGTAAATTAATCATATGCGGAACAATGGAACATTTGGGATTGTTAAATTAGGATTTTGTTTTCATATGAGTAAAACCTTATGATGCATATAATGCACCTCATACTTTGTATTATGTTCAATGTGTTCGCTATTTGGCTACCCACAATAAGTTGAACAAACCTAGGATACAAGTAATATTTACCTTTCTTCCTAATATTCCGCAAAACCCTTCAAAATCATGTTAGACCAATTGAATTCCTCCTTCGATAGACAAATTAAAGCAGCTTGCAATTTTGGAGGAAATTCATTAAACCCAGTGGTCTTACTACTCGTACACATCAAGAAGGTGTGAATTAAAACTTCCATTCGGGAGAAAACATACATTTCAAAAATTTTACCTGTCTCCCTTCTTGTATAACCTAATCTTTCTAAACCTAAAATATATCATTATCGTAAAGATTAACTACTCCATTAGCATCATTGAGTTTCAACGCACTCTAATGACTTCCTCATCCACCAAAATCTCATTATCATCCACCACAGCCCTAAACACCTCAAATCCATCTCGCCTCAGATCTCGCCTTTACCCCAAAAATCATGTATATAGTCTTTGAGAATTGTGGGTGCTACAGCTTAATGCAAACCGAATTTTATCAGGTTGATAAAATCAATCATCTCATGAAACCATCCGATTGATTATTTTTTTAAGTAAGCAACTAGGTTATGGGTGTTGGAACATCGACGGCATTGTGAGTTGGTTTGGAAAAGATGCGGATTTTGAAATTACCGCTTGATTGGTTAGGTTTATGTGAGCGTCAATTGAAGTGATTTGAAGATCAATTACTTCAACCGGCAGTGATTTGGGGAAAAATAAGTTTGCATCAAATTTACAAAACACACCCTTGAAGTATGCATTACCATGAAATTGTTAGCAAGAGATTTCAAACCACTAGAAGTGGTTTGATAAAGTATAGCAAAGGATACATCATATTTACAAAACAAATTTCAAGTATATATTATCATAAAACCACCGGCAAAGGCATTGACAACCAAAGGCGCGTGGTTTGATAGACAACAGTGGGTTTCATAGACGCTAGCAAAGGATACCTAAAATTTACAAAACAAATTTCAAGTGGTACATTAAGAGGAAGTCGCTAGCAATGGGTTGAAAACAACTAGTGGGTTTCATAGACGCTAGCAATGGATACATCAAATTTACAAAACAGCCCCCAAGTATACATTATCGTGTCAAGTACAAGAAAGATGGAAAATCACGTGTTTGTATTTACGACTTACAATTTTTAAAATAATTTGTAATATACGTGTCTCGCTTTGTGATTTTTAAAATAATTTGTAATATACGATTTTTAAAATAATTTGCAACGTGTCAAATAACCAAACACTTAATGAAACCAAAGTCAACCACTTAATTTACTCCTCAACAACTTATAACCAAACACTTAACTTCTATTTAAGAACCTATAACTCGATACTACCCATATCACACATACCCCAATTATTAACCTCAACCGCTTTCACCTCAACTTCTTCATCTTCATCTTCATCACCGCACCACCACTACATCATAGCGCCGCCCACCACCACTACATCACCGAAAGTGTATCGCTTACTACTTTTTATAAATACTTGACCGACCGTAAAAGCTTCATGGGTTTTTGTTAGATAGTTGTAATCTTAGTCGGGTATCTCTTGTTTATTAGGTATTGTTATATAGTATGTTATATGCAATTGATTAGTTGTAGGAATATATGATTTGCTTTTATACTTGCTTCAATTGATTAGGTGTCACGGGTTCCAACCGAGACCAAGCCGCGACAAAGCAATGATGCCAAAAGGTAAGATATGTCGTTGTGTATTTTAAATAGCTTAGGTTTTATAACGAGAACTATCCAAGCATCGAGTTTCAAAAGACCCTTTAAACCACTAAGCTCGAGTGGGTCATTTTACAATTAGGTTCGAGTAGGATGGTGGTTTTTGTGACATAAACCGTTATTGGTGGTGTGGGGTCCAACCCTTTCATGTGTAATAGAACTTTAACAAGGATATTGAGATCATGTTGTGTTCATATGCTTGTGATACAAAGATTTGATCGTGTTTATGACGACTATTTGAACAAAGTGTATATGGTTGAGGGTTCTTGAAAACAAAGAATGTCGTTAGCGGGTATGCTTACAGTTATTATACCATTGCCCAACACCATTTCATTCTCCTTTACAATGATCTTCCCAAAACTCACCAACAATTCTCTCCTATATTATCAAACAACAATATTGAAGTCAAACACCATGACACGTGGCTTCTCCGATGGTATACGACGAGGAGGTACACGGTTTTTGGTCCAAGAGATACCGGAAAGTGTAAAGCCTTTATTGTTACAAGATGTACAAGTTACCGATGAAGAGGGTTGAATCATGAAGTGTAGAAAGGTGGTGCAAAAGGGTTTAGCTTGCTTTGAGATTGTTTAACCGAGTGTGTTTTTTAGTGGTGTCTTTTGGTGACCAAGTCCATGTTTCCGTGGTATGAGATCATAGATGATAACAAGATAGATGAAATGGTTGGTAATGATATATAATGGTGGGGAGCGATATGAGTGTTTTGAGGGTGCCTCATTAACTCCACTTCACCGCCATCACTATCATTACAAAACCATGTCATCTATTTCTTATAATCTCGACATCTCTTTGTTACACGTAAACATGGAGTTTCTACAAAAAATGTACACTAAAAACACACACAAGCACGCTTATGAACTCTATACGCATGGCTAAACCACTTTGCACTACCTTTCTACCCTTCAAGATTCAACTCTCATCATCGTAACCATTACAAACCGTAATAAGAAACGTGTTGTACACTTTCCCGATTCATCGGACCAAGAAACCGTACTGTCGCCGTGAACCATCAAAGAAGCCACGTGTCATACACGCACACTACAATTTTGTTGGTTCATAATATAGTAGAGAATTGTTGGTTTCTTTTGGGGTGATCATTGTAAAAGGATAAGGAAATGGTGTCGGCAATGGTATAATATAACTTTAAGCGCACACACTAACATCATTCCTTTGTTTTCGTGACCCTTCAACCATATACACACTGCTCAAATAGTCGATGCAAACACGATAAAATTTCGTATCACGTGCATATGAACACAACATAATCTCATTATCCTTGTTAAAGTGTTATTACACATGAAAGGGGTGGACCCCAACACCGCCAAGAACTTGGTTTATGTCTCAAAACCCACCATCCTACCCTCCTACCCTAATTGTTAAAATGACCCACTCGAGCTTAATGGTTTAAAGGGTCTTTTGATACCCGATGGTTGGATAGTTCTCATTACTTAAAACCCTAAGCTATTTAAAATACGCAGTTAAGCTTTGGTCAAACTCAAGAAGCAGGAGATAGCGGAAGTTCATCGACAAAAGACCCCGTTAACACGAGTTCGCTACCTATGTGTTATTATATGTTTGTAGAGAATAACTTGGTTAGATTACCGCTAAATGGATTATAGGTATAGTTTTTGAACATTTTGTTATATGTAGCTTATGTACGCTTTTGGACCATTGGTGATTTTGGAAACACATTTTATGTTATCGATTTATGCTTATATAAGAAATTATGTTTAGCGAACTTGTGTTGTTGTGACAAAACAAAACGATATGATGATAACTTCTAAACTATATACAAATATCAATTAACAAATAAAACATATATGATGATAACTTCTAAACAAGATACATTTTTTTCCTTGTAAATAATATACGGTTTACACTTCTATTTTAAAACTACTATAATTCCACTCTATTTAACAACTACTCCTATCACAACTAGCAACACATTTTGTGGTTATCACCTATATTTCCACACTCTATTTTTAATCCTCTAAAAAAAAAAAAACATCTCAACCAACAACAACAATGTCCAACCCCTCTTCCCTCTTGGATCAACTATCCCGCACAAAGAAACTCTCGATCCGCAAGGCTATGATGATTGTGGAATATTGGGGAGAAGTTAGGATACTGCTCGATGAATTAGATCCGCAAGAGAAGATTGACGAGCTAACCGCCGTGTACAACGTAGGGATGTGCTTATTGGAGAGTCGTTGGTTGCGGGTCCAACTAACTCGTCTGCAAGGCCTGCTCGCACATGAGAAGGATGCAAATTGAAGATAGGGTGAGATTGTAAGGAAGGCACTCCATCTTAGAAAGGCGTGCTCGCTTTCTTCTTTGTTATCCTTCATTGAACATCTTGAGTCAATGGTCCTTTGAATTTGTGAAGCCTTCATGTTAGGGTTTATGTTTTGTTTAGGTTAGTTATGGTGGGTTATGTGTGTACTAGTTAAGTGTAACTACTTTTGTTTATGACGTTGTCAATCTTAGTCTAATTTGTATTTGTGTTTTACAAAACAACCTACATTGACGTTGAATTAAAAAGCAAAATTATATCGCATAATCGATATAATTAAAATAAAACATAAAATAAAATATCAACCTCATAATTCCTTGTATCCAATTTTTGGTTACTAAAACAAAATATGTTTGTCTACTCGGTTTAAGTTGGTAAGATGAAAATGGCGCGTTAATAAGGTCGCTTGAATTCATCGGTTTATGTGAAAGTACTTGACATGATGCATACATTGGTTTGTGTGACAATACTTTTTACACCTCAAAGCGGTAAAGATTGCATTTGACTTGTAAATAAATGTAGGGGCCCTAAATGTAGAGTTATTGTTGGGCTTCATGTGATAGTGGGCATTACTTTTTACACTTATATTACAAATTATTTTAAAAATGTAAGTCGAAATATAAGCACGTGATTTTCCTTCTTTCTTGTACTTGACCGATAATGTATACTGGGGGTGTTTTGTAATTTGATGTATCCGCCGCTAGCGCCTATGAAACCCCCGCTAGTTGTTTTCAACCCCGCTAGCGCCTAGCCTCTTAATGTACCCTGTTTTGTAAATTTTAGATATCCACCGCTAGCGCCTATGTACTTCACACGATAGGGGTCCTTTTGTAAATTTTAGATATCCATCGCTATTGTCTATGAAACCACCGCTTTGGTTGTCAATGCACCGCCGCTGGTTTTTCCGATAATATATACTGGGGCTGTTTTGTAAATATGATGTATCCATCGCTATATTTTATCAAACCACTTCTAGTGGTTTGAAATTCATCGCTAGCAATTTCATGGTAATGCATACTTCAGGGTGTGTTTTGTAAATTTGATGCAAACTTATTTTTTCCCCAAATAATCGCCATTGAAGTAATTGATCTTCAAATCACTTCCAATTGACGCCCACATAAACCCTAACCAATCCAAACCTGTAATTTCAAAATACCACATCTTATTCCATAAAACTCACAAAGCTAAAGTTCTAAAGAGAAGAGATTGAAGTAAAATTGTTCATTCATTCATTCATGAAACAGCTTTATACCTTACAACTTACAAAACCCAATCAACTTCAAATGCAACTACAAATCCAAAGTGCTATACATGATCTCCTACTAATATTTCTACTACTACTAAACCTAATCTAGTGCATATCATCTGCTCCAACATCTAAAGAGCAAAGGAAGATGAGCATGACCGTCACATCTATCACACTAAATGTCGGATTATGCTTGTGAAGTCTCGCATAACCACCCATTCGCTCTATCCCGATGGTCGGAGCTACAAGACTTCTATAACGAAGATGCTAAGGGTCAAAAGTATGAAGGATGGATTGATGAAAACGTTGATGATGGAGAAAATAAAGGTCTCCTTTGTGCTTCCTCCATGTATTTCAACCAAAATGCAACCCATCCACCCTTCCCTAGCATTTCTTCTATGCGATGTGTGTTGATGCACCAAAACCAGTGCAGAAGACCAAGCACCACCTTTCCACCCATAGGAAGTGGCGGATTGCTTGCTCGAGGCCCGCATTGAGGCAGAGGTGCCGGAGGTGGGAGTAAGATGTTCCTCCTTATAGTAGTCATCGTAATCATCGCAGATACACTTGATTCTCTACACTATCATCTTCTCGATGATGGGAGAAAAGGTGATTTTTAGGTAGAGGATCATAAGGATATGGAAAGAATCAAGGAAATCACCGGATGATGATGATGATGATGATGGAGAAGAGGTTCGATTTACAACCTCCGTTTAGTATTCATGGTTTTAGTGGTGAATTATGGTTTATGGCATTTTGGGGTTTGTGGTAGAATTTAGGGTTTGTGAAGAAGATTTGGGGATATTGTGAAGAGATAAGTGTGCATTGGGGTCTCGTTATATAGGCGGGTGCAAGGTTTAAGGCAACTTAATATGAGTTTGGTGGCACAAGAACACTCAATATATTTAGGTGCGCTTAGTTGGTGGAAAACAATTCTCTTATTTTCTATCTCTAGTTTTGTAAAATTTGAAGGAGAATTAATCTCCACAAAACACTTGAAAATATAGAAAACGCGCTTAGTTGATGTTTCTATTTTCTGCTTTGAAGAAAGGGAGGAGGGTTGAGGGTTACAAAGGAAAACAAGGAAAACAACTAAAATTTGTTTTGTAATTTTCCTTGTTAAGTTAGGAAATAGGGATTTGTGTTTTGCAAAACATTTTGGTGGAAAACGTTAATTTGAACGCGATTCGTGTTCCTTGTTTTCCACAAAACATTTTGTGAAAACAAGGGTGTTTTCCTCAACTAAACGCAACCTTACCGCCGCAATCTCTTCTCTTTGATTGGGTTTTGTGTTTTACAAAACAACCTACATTGACGTTGAATTAAAAAGCAAAATTATATCGCATAATCGATATAATTAAAATAAAACATAAAATAAAATATCAACCTCATAATTCCTTGTATCCAATTTTGGTTACTAAAACAAAATATGTTTGTCTACTCGGTTTAAGTTGGTAAGATGAAAATGGCGTTAATAAGGTCGCTTGAATTCATCGGTTTATGTGAAAGTACTTGACATGATGCATACATTGGTTTGTGTGACAATACTTTTTACACTTCTCAAAGCGGAAAAGATTTGCATTTGATTTGTAAATAAATGTAGGGGCCCTAAATGTAGAGTTATTGTTGGGCTTCATGGGATAGTGGGCAAGATTTTTTACGTAGTTTTTATTGGACCATTGTAATTTTAAAATCTATTTAACAAAATGAGTACTTTCAAATATATTTAAGGAAGTGTGGTATGCTTTAAAATTCTAACTTAAAACCATCTTTAAAGAGCTACGCTTATATACACAATCAATAATCAACAATAGTTTATCAAATTATGTAGGTTGTTCGAGCAAATTTTGTACGCCATTAATATATAGAGAGAAAATTTGTAAACGATTTGACCAACAAGCTATAGTTGTATATATAAAATGTGTTAGCCGGTTAAAAATGTATATACTTGTCATCGCTTGTACCTTTGGTGTATCATTGTTCGAATCCGATTATTTCGTCACCTTTTCAAATTTTGATTCGATTCCAAAATACGTTATTCGATACCAAAAACTTGAATCGCTACACAAAAATAACCAAAATTTTGGGTATCGAATCACGTATTTTTGAATCGAATCAAGTATTTTTAAGAATCGATACGCAAAATAATCAAAATTCAAAAAATGTGTATGGAATAATCGGATTCAATAATGATACACACAACTACAAATAATGATAAATATAATACACTTTTAAACAATTAGCTAATTTATAATCAGATATCTTTTGGTTTGACGATAAAGTGATGCCTCAAAAGGCAACCTAGCATCATTTGTTTGAAGCTTGTAAAATCGCTTACAAATTTTTTTCTATATATTAATGGTGTACAAAATTTGTCGTTAGCAACCTACATATTTTGATAAACCGTGTTGATTATTGTTTGTGTATAAATGTAACTCTTAAAAAATGGTTTCGAGTTAGAATTTTAAAGCATGCCATACTTCCTTAATTATATTTGAAAGTACTCATTTTATTAAATAAATTTTAGAATTACGATGGTTCAATAAAACTCCTTTTTACACTTATATTACAAATTATTTTAAAAAAAGTCGAAATATAAGCACGTGATTTTCCTTCTTTCTTGTATTACAAATTATTTTAAAAAATGTAAGTCGAAATATAAGCACGTGATTTTCCTTCTTTCTTGTACTTGACCCGATAATGTACCACATGGGGGTCGTTTTGTAAATTTTAGATATCCACCGCTAGCGCCTATGAAACCCCGATAGTGGTCTTCAACCCACCGCTAGCGCCTTCCTCTTAATGTACCACATGGGGTCGTTTTGTAAATTTTAGATATCCACCGCTAGCGCCTATGAAACCCCGCTAGTGGTCTTCAACCCAGCTAGCGCCTTCCTCTTAATGTACCACATGGGGGTTGTTTTGTAAATTTTATGTGAAAGTACTTGACATGATGCATACATTGGTTTGTGTGACAATACTTTTTAGTTTGACCTTTTGTTTGACCTCAAAGCGAAAAGATTTGCATTTGACTTGTAAATAAATGTAGGGGCCCTAAATGTAGAGTTATTGTTGGGCTTCATGTGATAGTGGGCGAATAGATAAGAAGAAAAAGGCGCTTTAAAAATGTCGCCGTAATATATTGGATTACGTGATAGTACTATTAAACACATGTCTTATTGCATATATATTTTGGGTACCAAAATGTCTTTTGCATATAAAGATCATACTTTCTTCTACATACTGGGTGATATACATGCTTATAAAATATCGCTCAACAATTTAAAATAAAGGAACTAAACTAAATAAAGACATATAAAAGTAGCCCACTTAAATACAATTGTCGAATATACAATTTAGCAATACAACTATTGTGAGTCCATGCACGCTTGTAATACGCTTAAACACGCTCCTCAAGTAAACCTCACAAATTAAAGAGAAACAAAGGTTCAACATTTCCTCAAGTAAACAAATTCATCAAGTAGTGTAGTATACTTATTTTGGTTCAAGTTGGCTATCAAATCAAATCAATATGGCTTATAAGTCAAAATGCCATAATAACTATGCGTGGCTATCATATCAAGACCTTATAACTAATATAAAACACACATAAACCAAAGGGCTATCTTAATCATTGCTTTTTAAAAAAAAAAAAAAAAAAAAAACAAAAAGAAACCAAAAGAAGAAAATGACTACAAAATGCCTTTCGCCAGAGTTAGTCATTGCCGGGTTCTAGTCTCGTTAGAGACATGATGGTGGAGAAGTTTAGTAGGAGGGTTGTCACTAGGGTGGACGGCTGCACTAACCAAAAAGCCCAAGATATTAGGTCTCGTGTTACCGAGAGGATTTCGTGATTGCAGAGTTGGAGCTTTTGTATCCCTTTGATTCATGTGTGCAAAGTATTTCACAGCTTGAATATTTTGCAAAATGAAGATTTCGCGTACATTGCTAACATGTTGGTGAAGGTTGTGAACAAGCGTGTTTAACAAGGGAGCTTATGTCATTCATTGAGAAGCTCAAGTGTATGGTGTAATCGAATCGGTTTCTTCATATATGTTTTGAGTTTAGTATATGGTTAGGAATGTATGATGTTTATTTTACGCTTATGGATGTTCTATAAACCAATTAAGGTTAATTTTGTTGGATATATATGCACTTACTTATTTATGTTTGTCTAAGTACTTTGTGGGAACATACCGTGTTATAACATGTCCGCTGATATGTCGGCTTGTAACGTAGTGTTGAAAACATAACCTACACCATCAAAAAAGTATAATCGATATGGATACGTGTCGTGGTAAGTGTGATATGAATTAATTGGTAACTTTAACGCACTGTAAAATATAAGTGTCTCGCTATAAACAAAATCCCAAAAAAAAAAAAAAAAAAAAAAATCATGATATATTCTGGTCGTTAATGCTACTTTGTGACACATATATCGCCCGGTTTATTAGATGTATGTGTCACAAAGTAGAATCTAACAACCGTAAATAGCGTTGATTTGATTTTTTTTTTTTTTTTTTTTTTTTTGCACCACCTTAATTTTTTATCGATCGCCGCAAAGGCTTTATCTTGCTCTTCAATGAAAACCAACTTACGCTTAACCTTAGGCTTAGCAACTACATCCCTATGGCTAATGTATATATCGACATCAACATCAATAAGGACGCTTGTTTTTCTTCACCCCAAGCAATAAGCTCATCATATGTCATATTGCTTGCATCTTTTAATCTTCTTCCATGTATAATCAATTTGGTTGTATAATCATCTTCGTAATCACAAAAGTTAAGATTTTGATAATAAAATCAAATAAGTTTTGGGGATTATGTGCCATATACATCATCAACTTCCCATATCGATCGCCAAGGTCATACATGGCGCCCACATCCCTATCGCACTCTATTAGTTTCAATCCTACCTCTAATTGACATTGTGGTAAATGTAAAACAACGAATGGAAATTTAGCTCAAGATGTTCTTTCGTAAACCGCACATACTATTATAGTCCACCTTCCTATCCTTGGACAAACTCCAATAAAAACACCCCATTTTCATACCTCAACGGTTGGAAATAAAACTCCCCAAAAGATGAACGCCAAACAGTAACGAGGATCCGAACTCCAAATAGGTGCCATCCCTTACAGAACACGTAAAATACAATACTTTAAAAAGTAAAATAATTTGAAATGTAAACCCTAATTAGGTTCGAATATTGAAACATTAAATATAGGCAAAATTGATATGGGGACCATGACAATAAAGTATGACGAACCTTTCAAGACAATTCAATTTTAATAATCGAACGAAACGACAGCTTGTATTAGATTATTAAGAAGATAGGGTTCTCGTCGGTAGGAAGTGAATGGGAACAAAAGATAAAAGACAAACTATTAGCGATCATAAATCGCTAAATTGAAAAAGGCGCTTTTAAAAGTTGCTCGTAATATTTTGGGATATGTGATAGTACATTACGCTTGTCGATAAATGTATGCAATAAATATTTCCTAAAAGCAACAACCGCTTGGTCAATAAATATAAAAAAAAAAAAAAAAAACAAACAAAATAAACATTTTCAAAACAATTTTACCGCCTATAAATACCAACTTCACCTCAAACACATTTTTAACACACAATTTCAAACAATTGAAGATCAAAATACTTCCCACAAGATTTAATATGGCTTGCCGCTCCCCATTCTCGTTGAAGATATGCAAGTGTACGCTCAAAATCAATGCAATATCGACGATGCGGTTCGAAAAACGCTATTATAAGCGCCATCAAATTGTTTGACCAGCAAAGGGGAAAAGGAACAAATGAGACAAAACTACCAGATTTGCAACGACATTACCATTGAAAGAAAAGTCACATCAACAAATTTTGAAAGATCAAGCACGCAAAGATCGCGAGGTTGTCGACAACTTGTGGCGGTGTGTTTCAATATAACGAACAACGCCAAAGACCAAAATAAGTTGGAGCTATCGGAGAACAAAGACGATGGTGTAGACGATGTCAGACGAGGAAGATTTGGCTCGGTTGGAGGGATTTGCTCGCTCGCACTCGTCAGATGACTCGCATGCGGGAGCATTCGATTAGATTTATGATTTACGATTTCGGATTGTTTTATTTAGCATTGTAACATTTTAATTATTAATGAAATTTTAGTTTATGTTAAAATGATTTTAAAATAAATGATTTTAAAACAAACAAGTGGTTAAACAACAAAGATTAGCAAGTGGTTTAATTCTAGCAAGTGGTTTAATCCAAGCATTGATTCATTCTTCCGCAAAGGGTTTCATCAACTCTAGCAGTGTTTCTTCAACTCTAGCAAAGGGTTTAATTCAAGCATTGGTATCATTCTTCCGGCAAAGGGTTTCATCAACTCTAGCAAAGGGTTTGAAATGTCCTAGCAAAGGATACACCAACGACACTCCAACTGCTGACCAAGATTACGCCTACCAAAAGTAGTGGAAAAATAGTGATATTATGAACTAATATGAAGGATTACAACATAATGGTTGTGTTGTGAAAGTCCTACTTACCATAAAGTGTTAAAATTTGTAACAGCCTAAACAAATTCAATCGAATACAAGTATATACACTCTTTAACCATCGAAAAGTTTGTTCATGTAACCCAACAAAATATATAGAGAAAATGTCATAACAATCTACATACATTAAATTTAACCTTATCTCGATTTCCTAACAAATATGGAAAACAGGATACACCAAACCATCATAAGACTCTACATACATGAACTTAAACCTTATCATCTTTCCATGCTCAAACTCACAATCTTCAAAAAGTAGGTCCACCACCTAATGCATTAACATGATTCACCCGAATGGATTGTCTCTATGATACTCAATCTGAATTTGCATCATGTATTCGACTTCATCATTCCTAAAAGTGCATTTTGATAAAATGCATAGGATGATTCTCAAGAAAATGGTTTGGAATATCCCGTGTGCAACAATTACAAAATTATATATAATTACATAAATGCATAGACAACAAAGTGCACACAAAACACAAACTTACAAGTTTACATAACGGAAGAATTTCAAGAGACCTTCAGAAAGACATCGTCATTTCACCAAAATGATCAAGGTGACCAATCCATTGGCAAATGTGTTGCATTCGCTCATCATTGCTTCAAAAATATCAAAATAAATCTTAAAGATAAATGCTATGATATTATTGAATATGATTATGAGATTTCAAGCCTACCTCCATCTTCGTTATCAAGATCATTTTGTGGAAAAACAATCAAGGCCACACCAAGAAACCGCCTCAGATCTTTGCCCCACCTTCAAACCAAACACGGTTATATTCAACCTATTCTTTGCCAATTTAGTAAAACAATAACATCGCCAAATTCAATATCGGAATATTGAAGAGCAATGACCACATCTCATCATCCATAACATACAAAACACGAGGATCATGACCTCGCTCATAGCCCCAAGTAACATCCACATTAAACTCCATTCCTTCAACAACAACAACAACAAGATTCACGCAACCCAATACCATCTAGAAAATTACCGGCAATGTCTCAAACACCATCCGCCGATTAACAATTATAACATACACAAGAACAAAATACACGATTCTTAAATAAACGTAAACAAAAATGAGTTGTTATAAATAACTGTGGAAATTGAGGGTATGGCACCGAGAACTCAAACCTTATATGACGACTTTCTACACCAAAGATAATCCTCAACTTCCAACCCTTTAGAATCATAGCCAAGAACGTAAAAAGAGTCATCACCTTCTTGAACAAAGTGTAACATTTGAACATCCAGATACATGTTTTCATGAACAAATTCTACCCATTTGTTACCTACAATCCTAATGGGACCTCCTAATCGACCAATAATCCTTACTTTCTTCCGTTGTCTTTGTATTCCGCTTAAATAGAAATGACGATTCCCATTGAAAGCACGGTCAAGAAATCGAGGAAGCTCAAGAAACCTGTGGTAAAATTTCGCTTGGTCGCACCACAAACTCGATGGCCATGATTACCTTATAAACAATTACAAGCATGTAAAGGTTAGTTAATGCTAAAATTTTGATGATGAATATTCAAACATAAAAGATAGTCAATATTGATATGGGGGACCATCACAATAAAGGATCACGAACCTTGACAGTTGCCCAAAATAGCTAAAAGATAAGGTTTTAGTGTTTCATAAATCGCTTTAAAAAAGTCGCTCATACTATATCGGTTAAAAATACGCTTATCTATTATCCCGCCAAAATAATTTTCCCGCCTAAACACAAGTCAACAAAATAAGCATAAATACAGACAATTCTATAGTCCACATACAACAATTCACAATGGCTTTGAACTTATCCGAAAAGGTAATTGTGAACAAGTGCCAAACAAGAAAGAGGATGTCGATGACAATTTGATAGCACACATACAACAATCCACAATGGCTTTGAACTTATCTCGAAAAGCTAATTGTGAACAAGTGCCAAACAGAAAGAGGATGTCGATGACAATTTGATGGCACACATACAACAATCCATTAATGGCTTTAGATTTTTCCGAGAAGAAAAACTAGATGGTGATATTACGTAAGGAGAACCAAGATGGCATTACACCGTAAAAAGTTAGGGCAAAGGGCAAAAGGATTAAAGAACCGAAGAGTACTTTGAAAACTCAAGGAAAGGAAATCAATCAAGAAGGATGTGGTTCTAGCAAGACTGCTTGAATGGATGTAATAGTTCAATAATAAATGTTATGAGTCTAAATTTTAACAATGTAATGGTTGTGTGGAAAATCTTATCTATGAAACAATTTATTGAGATGATTGTTGTAGTTTTGTTATCGAGATAGTTGTGCCGATAGACATCAAGATATTTAATCATAATAATTGCAATGTAACATACACATGGTAGTAGAAGCATCATCACATACTAGTTTGTAACATACACCAACAAGCCTTCACCACATACCGAAAATAATTGTTTATCATGATGACTAGTTAGTGTAGTTTGTAACATACACTAACTAGTCATCATGCAATTGTTTAACAGGTACATACCACCGAAGATCAAATAACTACCACATGGTAGCCTTCATAATACCTTCAATTACTTGGATCAAGAGGTCGGGTATGACATGGAACCATCACCGTGGAATCGCAACTATCACTTGATCATTAACCAAACCGATTGCCTCATCACCCTTCATATCATCGATTGATTACTACCAACTTCTTCAAATTCATCAAATAATCTCCTAGATTTCAAGGTACCGCTTCAAAACGACTTTTCTTGGACATATTGAACTACAGCTGAGCTTCCAATCGTAGGAAGGCCATCAATGTCATTAAAAACCTCTTACACTTTAAAGGGTCTGTTTTGAATAGATGGGAGTAAACTAGTAGAATGTGGATCCCAAGGTCATGATTATCGCAGCCACAAAGTCGCTCAAAAGGTTCTTACCTCTTAACGGACTAACCTCGAACCCACGCTCGCTTGACAAACACTCTGTACAAGTGGAGTTCTCGTGTCCAAGAATCTTCAAAGTCATCCGACACATAAGGTCGGACCGTAGTCCTTAAACAAGGAGGAATGTATTCAAGGTCATTATTACCACCAAATTCGACTTTCCTCTCGAATAAACTAGCTTCAACAAAAGGCTTGATATAAGGTGTCCTAAGGTAGGTCGGTGAATTTTTTCCTCTTCTTCCCATGCCATTAGTTCTTCAAACGATGCATACCGACATCTTTTTTTTCTTTTCGCGACTTTTAATTTTAAACGCCGATCATCGTCTCGAGGAATCAAAAGACAAGTTCTTGTGATAGTAAGTAACTAAATGAACCCGTGGTCGATGACAAACATAGATCTCAACTAGACCATGGAGCTCACCATGTAATACGCTTGACATCATTATCATCTTACAAGGGTCAACCCTTGCTCCGCACTACTACTTGGAAGACAAAATACCAAGCCCAAATATCCTCCTTAATTTCTTTCAACAAAGATGTCACATATTTGAGAATACGATAACCTACTCAACCTAGGTAACCTCAAATGTAAAACATCTCCACCTAAATAACTTAAGGGTAAAAACCGATCGCCATGATAAACATCAAACCCAAGATCTTGACTGCTTTGACATTCTGTAACAATGGATATAATTCAAAGAAACAAAATCCTTGTTGAATAAAATTTAATAGAGAAAAGTAAATGGACAAACTTACACCATTCTTGATACCATAATTCATAACAAAACCCTTTGATTCTGTGGTGTTTTCGATGCCATATTTAGTAGAAGTCCGAAAAATGTAAAATATATGTAAGATAAATATGGGGTAGTTTTGGTTAGTAGGTACAAAATATACAAAAGGTACAAAATAGTGAACAGTTAAAAGTGTCTAAAAAGTACATTACAACCATACTCAAATGATATATCTAAGATATAGTCAAACCTCCCAAAAAGTCGCTTAGTGTGTAATGTTGAGTAATGCATACCGAATGGACAAGACTTGTAAACTAGCATGCATGGGTTTGGCCTACTTTGTATATATATAATTGGTGTGTGTTTAATATAGTTTGATGCTTATTTTATAGAAAATATTACTAGTAAACAAATTTGCAACGTCACTACCTAAGCTTGAACACAAGTATAATACAATATGTTCAATACAAAACCATTCAAGGAGCATATGGTTATCAATTTGTTTCAAGTAATACATCAACAAAATAGAACATAGCTAAACACAAACACGGTGTTTAAAAAAACTAGCCATTTGTTCACGGTATGAAAGCGCAAATTAATACGATCCTTCACATCCAATGGTAGACCAAAAGCCAAGCGGTATAAAAATACATACCCAAATACCACAATCACCAAATATCCCTACCGCTTCGTACTTGTTCAATGATAGTAAATGTAATGAAATAACTAGCCGGATCAATGCCTTTCTTCTCAAATACTTGCGCTTGTGCTAGGACCTCGTGTAATTGTAGTCGTGGACAAAAGTAGCACTGCCTTAAAAACTAATGTTTTAAAAGTCGGTTAAACGGTTATGTATTAATTTTATGACATATGAATAAATAGCCAAACCAGTAAACACTCCCTCGCTTGATATAAAACTCGCCATTCCTCTTCAAAAGTTTGACCGCTATCATAAAAGGTAACAATGCCGTGTTCATCTCCAAACGGGCAACAAACCAATGAGCGCCGCCATTAATCGGCATGAAAACCTACAACGCTTGGGTCACAAACATAATATCAATATATGGCAAAAGCTAATCAAGATTATTAATCGGCATGTATATATATATCGTTACTTACGTGCTTAACGCCGCACCATGGAATAGAGTATCTTTCACCATTAGCATACCACAACGGCAAAGAATTTTGTAATGTGTCGAACAAAATAGCTACTAACCATCGCCCAATTAGCAGATCGGCCTAACATGCCAAAGGTAATTAACCCACAACTCTATGTGTCAGAATTTCAAACATGAATGAGTGTGATAAACTTTATAAGAAATCATTTCAGATGTACAGCTTGTATGAGTACTTGCCTCATCCCTTAGCCAACCTTTCCTAGGCGGGTCTAAGCAAACCAAACTTTCCCAAAACCTTCTATCCACACACACATCGTCACACCAAGGAAACTTGCGCTAAGTGGTCCTATTTGTCCAAGAAATTCATCAAATTCATTTGTAAATGAACTCGTTGAAGATTGGTGCAAGCATGCAAGATCCTAGTATATGAAACAATTAAACTTATAATCATTTGTCATTAACAAGATATATTTTAAAAGGTTGTCAAGAAGTATTTTTCATACCTCAACCCAAGGCGTGACAAATTTAAGTTTTTCACTCATATCCGATCGTAAGCTAGAGCATCGCCTTTTCTTTTCAAAGATATGCATTGGTCCAATAATACGAATTAGCTTCACCCGAACGTTGTTCACTCCTCTTGAAACCGCAAAACGCGCTTCATCGGCTTTCATATGATCCGAGTTCATGATTGCTTCTCCCTTTCTTTCGCTCATTTTCATACCGCAACCTCTTTTCCTCTTCCCTCATTATCAACTTGTCCTCTTCCATCCTCAACCTCTTCTCTTGTTGCATCAATCACGCTCTTTAACCGGCACTTTCTAATTCTTCATGTCGCAACATTAATTCTTCTTGGATAATAAATTCGTCCGCTTATAAATAACCTATCATTATGATATGTTATGCTACGGAAAGAGTTTTACACTTGTTTACCGATTTTGTACATTACCTTTGCAAGATCGCCATCGAAAATTCATCTAGCCGCTACCGATGAACTAGTATCAATGCTTGACCGACTTGACTCAAACAAGTCAAGAAAATCATGATTAAGCTCATCACAAAACTGCACTAAGATGCCGAGATCATTACATAACCCAATTTCTCCTAAGAATGAAAATAAGTATTTATAAAAAGGATATATACGAAAGATAATGGATACTTGAAGGGTCGTTTTTGTAAATTTAGTGTATCCATCGCTAGAGTATATGAAACCACCGCTAGAGGTTTTCAATCCATCGCTAGCGTGTTCCTCGATAATACTTGAAGGGCGCTTTTGTAAATTTCGTGTATCCATCGCTAGAGTATATGAAACCACCGCTAGTGGTTTTCAATCCATCGCTAGCAGCCTCGATAATACTTGAAGGGCGCTTTTGTAAATTTCGTATCCATCGCTAGAGTATATGAAACCACCGCGATAGAGGTTTTCAATCCATCGCTAGAGTATATGAAACCACCGCTAGAGGTTTTCAATCCATCGCTAATGCCTTCGATAATACTTGAAGGGCGCTTTTGTAAATTTCGTGTATCCATCGCTAGAGTATATGAAAGCACCGCTAGTGGTTTTCAATCCATCGCTAGCGCCTCGATAATGTCAAAGTATATATACGAAAAAAAAGAAGGATATATTACCCCATTTCTTTCTCGAGCAAGAACCCAAAAAGGGACGATATTATTATCAAGATTCGTGTGATTATTGATGGGTATATGAGTTTGAACAAATGCTTAAATAACTCGAATAATTGTCTCAAGTTTGAACAAACGCTTATTTAACTCTGTAATAACACGATCCCGTGTTAGGCCGATCTCTATTATATCGCTCTCACCCCGCGATAATAGGTAAATGTTTTTCGCCTTGCCACGCTTATGTCGCGCCATCTTCTTCAACCACTCGTCAGAGATGTGTTGTTTTCACCGTGGAGTTCTAGGTATGTAATCATGGAAAATGCCGTAAACTTTATATACCAATCGATCTCCTCTCAAAGAATTGTCGGTGTCGCTTCTTTAACAGATTCAATCCTTAAAAACAAATAATAATGTTCAATAAAAGATTGCATTAATGTAGAAAAAGATTGCATTAATAAGAAAATTTTATATATTACTTTTACCTTTCCAAAAGAAACTTATAATCGATCTTTGAAGGGTGTATTCTTTGACCACGCTTACTCCTCTTGGCATAATATCGTGAACTTTATTCCACCATAGAATGCTTCTTTCAAAAGACTCCAAGATCCAAATCTATACGGATTTTGGAATTTCAATAAAAATAATAGCATAAAATATTGATACACAAATGAATCCAGCTTTATATTGATATATAAAATATTAACCTTGAAAGCCCAAACGAATCCTCGACAAAGGTATAGGTTGGAACAAACTTGTGGTCTTTGTTAATACCTTGAAGGAAATCCCACTTGTGTTTATCTCGCAACATCCAAAATTTCATCATACAAATGCCTCCAAATATGCTCTCCCATGGAAAGGCATCCCAATCATCTAGGTTTTCAACTAATCGCATGAGAGAAACATCAACTTCCCGAACCAATAATCGCCCATGAAGATAACCTCCAAAGCTAACAATAGACAAAGACGATCGCATCTTCGTCGCGTGATATGATACCAAATGCCTCTTCATCCTCAATTAGGCCAAGAATATCTAAGTTTGTAATTTTGAACTCGAATGTTTTGGGAAAACCCTTGACATAAAATTGATGTGTCCAGATCCATATTTTTCAAAACTTACTTTTCCAAAATTAAAACCAATGATAAGCGAAAACTCGACGATCGAAATGAAGGGACGGTCATCAATATAATATACAATCGGCATATCATAATGGTTTTCATTCGGATAACATTGTTTTGTAAAACATAATCTATCATATGTGCTTCGTGGTCAAAATAAGAAAGGTCCAACCATTTATCAAACAAGTTTCCTAAACAACTTCCTTCGATTTTTATCCAACTTGGATTTTATTAAAGAAAAGTAGTTTGGTTTACTCGATGATGATTTTTACCATATTCCTACAAATGAAAAATAAAATAAATAAATAAATAAATAAATAAAATAAAATAAAAATACTCTACTTAATAACATATAAGGGAGTAACAAAACCGCATTCATCATCCAAGCCTCACACTACAATTTTGTAACAAATGCCAAGTATACTTTCAAAAAGGTAGAACAACAAAGAATCACATCTCAGACACCAGATAAATTACAAACCCAAACACAATTTTGTAACCTAAACATAATTGTTGTTGCAAAACTACTATTAAACATGATTAATTTCAAATAAATAAGGGGAAAAACAAATATACGAACAATTTATATATATAAACATAAAAAAACATACCCGAATACGAAACATTTTTTTTGCAGGATTTCGAGAAGACGATGTTCTTGACTTGTAGGAGTAATTTTGTAATGGGGGTGTAATGTATGTGTTATTCTAATTCATTGGTTAGGAAAGATATGTGATAAGTAAAAAGTATTTTTACCGTGGTGTAAAATTGGGAAAAGTACAAAACTACTATTTGGCCAAAACCGCTAAAATTAATTCGCTTAAGTCGCCGACATTGGGAAGGAGCAAAAGGAATAAAATATTACTTTTTAAAGTTTGACTTTTTCTCGAAAATATCAAAAAAAAATCATGAATCTTAAAAAGTCACGGATATTAGTCGACTAAAATTCATAGGTACGAAAATGATTGGACTCAAAACTGTCAGACACGTGTCACTATTACATTGGAAGGATAAAGTCGCAAGTCTCAAAGTTTATTTTGAAATACCCAAACTTTTTCCTAAAAGTGATGACACCTTGAATAAAAATGCATTCTTAGAATTTTCCTGGTGATCTTGTTCGTTTTGCTTGCAGCTGAACTCCCATTTTATGACCCAAATTTGATGAGCATGTACCATAAGATTAGCAAAGGTGAGTACACGTGTCCGAAATGGTTCCCACTCGAGGTCAAAACCTTGCTTTCAAAGATTCTTGATCCAAATGCAAACACCAGAATCACATTAGCTGAAATCATGAAAAATCCTTGGTTCCAGAAGGGTTTCAAAGAGATTGAACTCCCCAATAATATCAATAGAACAAAAAGTGTCGATCTTGATCTTGACATTGATAACGTCATTCAGGAAACTGAAAGTCCCCGTGGAAGTTGTACTGATCTTCAAAAACTAGAAAAGGTAGCAACTGCAAAAAAGCTTCCTTCTAGATTGAAGACAACTTCAATGAATGCATTTGATATCATATCACTATCGGATGGACTGAATCTTTCGAGTTTGATTGAGGACGAAAGTATTCCAAATGAAAGCCCAGAAAAGCGTTTCGTGTTGAACAAACCAGCAACAACGATTGTCGCAAAGCTGGAAGAAGTTGCAGTGACCGAAGATTTCAGGGTTTTGAAAAGATCAGATGGGACATTGATGTTACAAGGGATCAAAGAAGGGAAAAACGGGAAGTTAGCCATAGATGCAGAGATATTCGAGTTAGCACCAACGTTGCACATAGTGGAGATGAAAATGTTGTCAGGTGACACCATCGAGTATCATAAATTTTGTGATCAAGATTTGAAGCCTTCATTGCAAGATACAATTTGGATATGAAACGACAAACTAGTGGATTGAGGTCTTGTGTACATATGAACTCATAATTAAAAAACCAATACTATCATGAAATCTCCATTTTTGTTCTTCGTTCACAAATTACCTTGGTTCATTCTCCTGTGACTGTATGGAAACTTTAAAATGGAATCGAAAGTGCATCAAAAGCTACTAAATAAAGGTATTCATCTACCATGAAAAACGACATATCCTCTACACAGGAAAATGCAGATCTTGAGTTAAACGAAATTAAGTAAAAGTATATAATAACTATTTTCCCAAACACGGGGAACTAGATATAAAAGTTGATTAGATTTTTTGTCGCTAGCTTTTGCTTAATCACTTACTTTGACACCTTAGAAATCTTCTTTCGCTTTCTTCATCCTCAAATTGTCTGTTAATGTTGTGTAAGTTCCACCACGAAATTAGCACCACAAACCCAACCATGTACAAGTCAGTTCTCAGATTCAACATCATTGTTGATTCGGTCATCGAGCTAGAAAGAAGGTAGACATGGTATGATCCCTAAAAAGTCCACACAAGAAATTTGGTCATTGTTCATTTCCAATAATGATTATAATTTAGCAACTTATTTATTATCAGATTCATCGACTTGGTCGAAAACTCCCTAACATGACCAAACTACCAAAATGCAGCATAAAATGCAAGAGGGTATATCTGTTTATTTAATTTCAATATACATTTTCAAACTATGAGAACCATTATCTCTTTTACGTAATGATGCATGATACACTGCTAATGAGAGTCACGAACTACTAACAATCAAAGAATCATCCTTTTCTCAAGTACAAATAATTAGTGGTGAGCAAATCGGGTTTTATGGGCTAACCGGTTCGGTTAGTAACCAACCCGGTTTTTGGTCAAACCCGGTCAAACCGGTTATTTTCAAAAACCGGTTCGGGTCGGTTAGACTTTTGGGTAGAAAAAACCAAACCCGGTACTAACCGGTTTGTACCAGTTTGTAACCGGTTATTATAGCCTAACCGGTTATAACCGGTTTTTTTGTTTTCTTTTCTATTTGGCTATTGTGATTGGGACGTAGAAAAAGGAAGCATAGAAGTAGCTAACTGTTCGGACATATTAACAAATCAAAGCTAACTGTTAGGACATAGAAGTAGCTAACTGTTGGACATCTATTGTGTGGGTTATATAGAAGTCTTTTTGGCTACTGTTTGAATATTGACCCATAGAAATCAAAGCTAAAGTCATTAATAACTCAAATAATTTCAACTTTTATTAAATAAACTTATAATACGTCAAACATAAACTACTTCAAACATAAGATAATACATTGAGCGATTTATTAATCGGAAAGCTAATACATTGAGCGATAGTGAAGTCTTATTCGGAGTCTCCGGATTCGGACCTAGGTTGGTCATCTTGAGCGATTTCTTCATCGGAAAGTGAGATTCTATAACCAACACCGGTGGAAGTTGAACAACTTCGAGTTGCCATTTTGTGAGTGATTTTGATTGTTTTCAAGAGTGTTTTTGAGACTTTGAGAATGTTTGATTGTTGTAAGTTGTAAGTAACTAAAGATTAGTATTTATAATAAATTTTGTAAGCATGCATAAATGATGAATAAATGCAAAAAGCTTCCAACGTCTATAAAAAAAACGGTAATATTTGTGTCTACTGTCTTGGCTACTGTTCCCACTTCCTTCCCAACATGCTACCTCGTTCACAGTAGGCTTCCAACGTCTTTATAAATTAACCGGTTACTAACCGGTTTTTCTCTAACCGGTTCCCAACCGGTTCGGTTAGTAACCGGTTCCTAACCGGTCCAAAGCATAGAACTAAAAACCGGTTCATAACTGCCGGTTATTATCCTAACCGAACCGGTTAGGTCAAAAACCGGTGTTGACCGGTTCCGGTTTCGGTTTTTTTTCCGGTTTCGGTTTCGGCTTCGGTTTTTTTGTTCACCACTACAAATAATCAGGAAAGCAAGAAACCTTAAGAGGAAAACAGACTCCAGAATGGGTCAAAACAAGTCTTAAAGAAGTTCTGTATTATAATATGTCAGAATTAGACATCAAGATAACATTTTAGATCCAAGCCTTAGGTTTTTATATCGAATCAGAAAAAGAAAATTTAATCAATATGTTTTCAGAGGACTTGTCGGAAGAGGGTGGGATACTGGGATATTAACAAATTAAGAAAACAGTCGGTCTCAATGAAACAGATCCAATATATGCTGTTCTAACTCAGTTAACGTTGTATAACGCTTCATCTATATTAGGTTCTAGGATGGATAGTCAGTCAAAACTGACAAATAATAGATCTAAGAAACAATATTTACTTGATAAGGCGATTTGCCTCATTAAGACTTTATTATTGTCACTCCATTTAGTAGCCTTTAACACAAGACCGCTAATTCTACCACTGATAACAACTAACTAATGAAATTGCATTTTGAAATGCCAAAAATCAAACGAGGTCATAACAAGAGAGCACCATTGATAACAACTGCATAATGAAATTGCATTTTGAAATGCCAAAAATTAAACGAAGTCAACAGTCAAAACAAGAAAGCATAGATAAACCACAGATTCAGATTAGCCTTATGTAACTACCAATAAAAACAGATTCTAGATCAGACAGCTTTTACTTCTAACAATTAACATTTTAGCATCTGCAAACCGATAACGTAAACATAGAGTGATCCCCTAAAATATTTGGTCATTGTTCACCGTCAATAATGATTCTAATTTAACAATTAACAATTTATTTATAATCAGATTCACCAATTTGGTCACCAGCCCTTGAGAGGACCAAACAACCAAAATGCAGCATTAAAGGCACGCGGATACATCTGTTTCATTTTTCATTTATACTAGGGGGACCATTAAATATATGTTTATGTAATAACCCGTGATCATGAGATTCACAAATTACTAACAATCAACGAATTAACCTTTTCTTAAGTAAAATAGTCAGGAATGCTCAACCCCAAGAGTACCTTAGGGCATGTTTGGTAGAGAAAAATTCAGACGGGTTAAATGCAGATCTTGAAGCATATGTTTTCATCGGACGGGTCAGAAGAGGAGCGGATGTTTACTAATTAAGAAAACAGACTGTCTAAATGAAACAGATTCGACATAAATGTTGTTCTGAGCGATTTTAAGTGTTAACGTTCTATAACGCTTCATATCTTTTAAGTTATAGGATGGATAACCAATCAAAAATCATAGATCCGAAAAAATACTTCCTTGATTTAGCGATTGTACTCATTAAATCTCATTAATTGGCACTCTCTTTAACCTTTAAGACAGAACCATAAAACCGACCACATGTCCAAATTAACTACTCAACTTGCATTTTGAAATGCCAAAAATCAGACGAGGAATCAGATCTTGAAGCATATATTTTCAGAGGACGGGTCGGAATAGGAGGGGATAATAACAGATTAGGAAAACGGACAGTCTAAATGAAACGGATCCAGCATAAATGTTGTTCTGAACTCTGTTAATGTTCTATAACGCTTCATCTCTTTTAAGTTCTAGGATGGTAGTCAATCAAAACTGATAAATAATGATCTAAGAAACAATATTTTACTTGATTGAGCAATTTGCCTTATCAAGACTCCAAAATCGGCACTCCCTTTAGCCTCTAAGACAGAACCACAAATCCTACCATACGTCCCAATAATCAAATAAGCACAGATAACCACAGATACAATTTAGCCTTATGAAACGAACAACCACAAAAATATTTAAGATCAGATAACTGCAACTTCTAACAATTAGCAATTAGCATCAACAAACCAATAAACAAGATCAAAGAGTAAGAACATACCCTTTTCAACTCCCGTTTCTTTCCTCAATCTCGCCATCAGCAATCAACTGTGAAGGTTCACCACATCCCGACAGCATCAAAGGCCTTAAACCAGGCTTAAGACGACTCTGACAAAAATCGTCATATTCCCCTTTATCCCCTGCTTTCTTCTTAACTTCCACGACTCTCAAATTCGGCATCAGCTCAAATATCTCAACAGTAATCACCAAAGAGCCTTTCAACCCGTCTTTCTCCATAGTAACCTTACAACCCTTTCTCCTAATCGAAAAACCACTCACTTTCGCTATCTCCTCCAGCTTTAAAACAATAGTAAAAACCGTATCACCCGACACAAACCTTGTCTCTTCACTCCCATCCTCAAACAACCCGGAAAGACTAAATCCAGACGAAAATGATATCAAATCAAACGCATTCAAACTCAACGGTCTAACCAAATTAACCGACCTCCTCTTCGCCTCCATCTCACTTTCAGACTCACCAAAAGACTGATCAGACGAATAATCAATACCACAATCATCCTGATCACCACCACCACCAACAACATCCTCATCTTTCTCCCTAAACAGCTTATCATCCTCTAAATAAAACTTAATATGCCTAAACCCTTTCTTAAACCACTTATCCGCCATAATCTCAGGTATAGTAATCCTAGTCTCAGGATTCGTATCCAACACACGTTTCAACAACCCACTCAGCTCACGCGAAAACCACCTAGGCCGTCTAAACTCCCCTCTATAAATCTTCTTATACATCTCCATAATATTCTGATCCCTAAACGGCAAATAGCCAGCCATCAACACAAACAAAATCACCCCACATGACCAAATATCAACCTTAGCAGCCTCGTAACCTTTCCTACACAAAACCTCAGGTGCCACGTAAGCAGGGGTCCCACAAAAAGTATAAAACAAACCATCACCACAAATCTGCTCACTAATAGCACTCAAACCAAAATCACTAACTTTCAAATCACCATCTTCATCTAGCAAAATATTTTCAGGTTTTAGGTCACGATGGTAAACTCCACGTGCATGGCAAAACCCTACTGCAGATATCAACTGCTGAAAATATTTCCTAGCTACATCTTCTTTTAACCTACCTTTTGCAACTTTGGAAAAAAGCTCACCACCTTTTACGTACTCCATGACGAAGAAAATCTTTGTCTTGGTCGCCATAACCTCGTACAGCTGTACGATGTTGGGATGTCGGACACGTCTTAGGATAGATATTTCACGTTTAATGTGTGAGATTAAGCCACCCTTTAAGATTTTCTCCTTGTCTATGACCTTGATGGCTACTTGTTCGTTTGTGTTTATGTTTCTTGCTACGTAGACTTTGCCGAAACTGCCATGGCCTAGGACATGGCCTATCTCGTAACGACGTAGGAGAAGGGCTTCTGCTTGTTTTCTTGTCGGTGATGGGGCGGCTGATGACGGCGCCATGGATCTACAACTGTGTTTTGAAATTTTTTTTTCTTTTTTTTTTTTTTTTTTTTTTTGGTGGTGGTGATGATTTGTGTTTTTGTGTGGGGTGAGAGAATAAATATGAACCGATGAAATGGTGTTTGGTGGGTGATATATGGGCCCAAATTGTTAACAATATTTTTTTAAATCTTGTCTTTTTTTGTCAAGATATTTTTGTTTGTAAAAATTTTGTTTTGGTTTTAACTTTAGACATGGGATGATGGGAATATAAACTTTTTTTTAAAGAATATGCTAGATGTAGGTCTAAAAGGCTACATTTAAGACACCAGACGAATTTTCGCGTAAAATAACGGTGTATAACGATAAATAATTATACTTGTAAAATTATAATTTTAGTTTAACCTAGCATTTTTTGAAATTAATATAGTGTGTTTTTTTAAAAGGTGTTAAGTTAGAATTGATAAAAAAGACAATTTTTAAAAGTTGAAGATATTTATGTTTGAAAAATTTATGTTTTGGTTTTAACTTACTTGGGGATATAATCTTTTTTAAAAAGAATATGCTTATTGTAGCACTTTTTTTTGTTTTAAAATAATTATTTTGTCTTAATTTTTTATTCTTATTTTATTTTAATTATAATTATTTTCTTTTGTGTTATATAATATTTGATTTTTATTTATATTATACAAACAAAAATACATAAAATAATTGAAAAAAAATCAAAACAGAACAATTATTTTAAAATGAAAAAGCATAAATATTAAAATATACATTAAAGGTTTGTACATTAATAATAAACCACTCATATGCATATAACTCATCACAATTGAACTAATATACAATCATTATTACATCTTTTTAACTTTTAAATATATTAACTAGTGCCCACAAAATAGCAAAACTATTTTTTAATTGTGTGAAAGAAAGAAAAAAAGTTGTGGAACTTGCTAGATAGATATTAAAAGGTGAATATATATATTTAGTAAAAATCGTTTGGTTAAAGAGATACAAAATGACAAAAGATTTGATGACATAATTACATACTCATAAAGTTTATGATTAAAATAAGAAATGGGACTAAATAAAAAATGATGACGGAACTGTTATGAGTGGGTGAAATCACACCCATAAATAAATATCACGAACATAATATCTACTACATTTCTAGGAGATCAGATAACTACTTTTGATTAAAGATTAATAAAAATATTATATGCAACAAGAGTAAATTTTAGTAAAAAACATATAAATATTTGTCAAAAATAGATATGTTATATTTCCTCCGTCCCAAATTATAAGTCCGTAATGGTATTTTTGGTTGTCTTAAAATACTTGTGCACTTATATATTCCAACCAATCAAAATAGTTTTTAGTGGTGAAAGATGATATTTGATTGGTTAATAGAATAGTTAGTGGAAATTTCTTAAACTTTGTGCAAAGTGTAAGTGGACTTATAATTTGGGACGGAGGGAGTATGACTTTTTTACTTTTACCAATTTGCCCAATAGGTAAAGTTTGAGTAACTTGATATTGGCATTAAAATGGTCCAATTATTAGGGTCGTTGGTGAAAAGGCCACAATTTAAAATACTAGACTAGAGTTTAAAGAGTCTGACTAGTGATCACATGATTGCCTAAGCTTTCACGTGAATTTTGATCAAAGACCCCTGGGATTAGTCGTGATCACAACATATCAACAAGTACAAATTTCATGTCTTAAATCGACACATGTTGTACGTTGAGCACCAACAAGAACTTGATGATGTCTAAAACTAAACTTGGAGTAATGCCTTTTAAAACAATATGTCCTAACTTTAGGAATTCTTTGACACTACAATCATAAAGACAATTTAGGCTCACATGTTCACTACATCTTGTACAAATTTTCGGTTTTCATATAGTAATTATTTGGTTGTTTGAAAAATGACGTCTATGTAGTTATTGTACTTCGATAGTTATTTTGTTTTTTGTCAGAAAATGTTCACGTATGAATTCACAAGTGGTTGAAGCCTTGAAATAGTAAAAGATTTTATTGATGTCTAGGATGGGCTTGTCTTATTTGGGCTCAAATTTAGCCCAAAAACTTTTAGTAATAAGACTAATAAGTAAAATACTAAATTGTCACAAGGATGTGTCTCCATTCATCATTAAATAGATTTTGGCCATCTATCTAACAAATGGAGTTGCAATGAGCAATTTTGTTACGAATGTATTTCGTTTATGTACCTATGTGTGGCTTTGAACAGCCAATGTGGCAATGTCTGTAATCTTTCTATACGATTTCGATTTGCTTGTTGACGATGTTTCTTATTATAATGGTTCAATTTGACATATGCTGGTATGAAGCATGAACCGTAGAAGAAAGAGCAACAGATCAAAGAAGCAAACCCGAAAGCTTGAGTTTCTTTATAGTGGAAAGAAAAAGCTTTTCCAAAGGTTATCCAGTTTGGAACAGACACAATGCACGAGCATGTAGATTGTAACTTCATACACAAACCGTCTCTTTTTAGTTTTGCCATGTGATACTTTTCAGCTTCCTACATTGTATGCCTTGCTTTTGGAAAGAAACTTTGTTTGTTAAAGATTTTGAACAATCGCATTATCTTTCCGTAAACAATTAAACGTACAAGGTTGGATGTATTGGTCATACGGCCACCATATATATTTCAAGCTCATGAAGGACACTCATGCAAGCGTGATAGTTCACTCTTCGGTTACTAAAACAATCTATGTGTTCACTCTTTCATTTGGATTTTAAGTATGATCCTATAGACTAACCATTAGTCAACTACAGTATCTAATAAACCCTTAAACAATGTTGATGCTTAAAATGAATACAATGTATGCATTTTGGTAACAACCTTTACATTTAATCCTTAATGGGTCAAATTTGCACATTTTGATGATTACTGAGCATGAACCATAATGGGTTAAATGTGCTAGACACACAGGCTCGCGTTATAACAAAAAATGATGTCATCTCAGTTTTTTTCCCTATAAGTCAGAACCTATAATTTAACCAAAATACATCGTCCATCCATCACTCAAGTTATAAAACACCCCTAATCCACACATAACCCAATACAACACAAATACAACCAAAAAGAAAAAGAAAAGGAAATGGCTATGGCTTGGATGATGGGTATAAAGCAAACCCCGATAACTTAAGGGGGGTGAGCGTGGTTGAGTTACAGGTCCGTGCCATAGGATAACGCAAGTCGTATGGCTTGGGAGACCGCATGCTCTTAAGAATGTTGAATTTAAGATATAAAAGGCAAAAGGAATACTAGGTCCCACCGTTGGCAAGTACTGTCCTTTATATCAATCACATAGAACTTTTGTTATAAGTGTGCAAAATTTTAGCTTAGAGCACATATGCTCCATGATTTGTGCAAGTTCAGTTTTGTGGTTTTTACATAGTACTCACTACTCATCATAGGCCTATGTAATCTGTACAAGTATGCTAAAAGTATCACGCCTTTGAAAAGAACCCATTTTTGTGGAAAACTTTCATAGTGGAATTACCTATTCCAAAATTATTACCAGAAGTTACGGTGTTGTTGATTGTGGCCCTCAAGTGTCAAATACTTGTATAAATCAAATTACATCAATGCTAAAATATTTAAACTGTCTTTGCAACTTTTGGTTATGGTTTTGATCTTTACGGTTTAATGAGCTTTGCAGGCAATAATCATGGCGAAACACGTTTAAAATTCTGCAAGATCGATTACTTCTTGTAGATGGCTAAGTATTCTCTCAAACCAAAATTAAAATATACTTACTTTCTACATAACTTTTTAAACTTTGTATCAGTCAAGTAATTAGCATATAACAGTGAGGTATACAATAGATTGAGAGGTTTTTAGGGAAAGTTGATTGTTTTATTCATGATGGTATGGACCACTATTTCATTTATAGAATCCAAAAGCTTGAATCTTATGAATTTTGTCTTCTTTCCATCATTAAGATATTGTTATGATTCCATGTACATTTGTAGGCTAATAGAATAAGATAACAAAGCAAATGAAAAGCGAAAGTAGGTTTAGTTATGGACATGTGATGCTCTCATCCTTTCACACTGTGTGTTCCACTTTTTGGATTTATATTTTGGGTTCGCACTTTCGTTTAGACGATGATATTGACTTATTGGATCATCTATATCCAGAAACGAAACCAGGGTGGGTCTCGGGTACGCGTGTACAAAAAACTCAAAACCGAAAAAAAAGAACCAGAAACCGGTCAACTCTGGTTTTTGACCAAAACCGGTTCGGTTTTGGCAAAAACCAGCAGTTTCTAACCAGTTTAGGGAGTCGACCTTTGGAACCGGTTCATTTTTTTCAACCGGTTTTTTCAAGCCATTATTGTACGTGCTCACCAAAGAAATGAATAGAAGGATTCAACCGGTTTTTTAAAAAAATAGTTATAAACCGGCCAGAACCGGTTACCACCGGTTTGAGTTTGCCCCTCTAAATCCAAACCGAACCGTAACCGATTTCTGGCCAAACCTTCTTTTTGACTGTTGACCAAAACCGGTTTCAGTTAGGTCAAAACCGGTCAATGTACACTCCTAGTCTCATGGTCACGGAGCACCCATGAAATTTTGCGGCATAATGTTAATATTTGTAAAAAACTTCAATTTTTCTTAAACGCACATGGTCTAAAAAAACTGTGTTCCTCATTTTATTTTTAGGGTGATTGAAAAAAGTATCATACTTGCCATCATTTGCTTTTGTGGGTCGAACATTTTTTTCTTTTGTGGTCTTTTCTTTAAATTCATCCTTTCTTGGGTATTTTGTGAAATTTTTGACGTTTTCGCCCTATTACCTAATAAATTTTTTTTTCTCAAGTGTAAAATATCACATAATACCCAAAATGATGAATTTGAAAGAAAAGACCACAAAAAAAAAAATTTGTTCTCACCCACAAAAATAAATAATGTGATATGATATTTTTTCAATTATTCTTTCTTATTTTAATTTTCGTAAATGCAACCAATTGAATTATGTTCTGGTTATGTGGTCCTAACAAATTTGAGACGTGTACGAGTTTGCTTATAAAAAACTGTATAAAAGAAGTCATAACTCGCATGTGACACATAAAGCATACAATAAACTAATTGAGTTTGTGTTAATAATATTTGTTTTCTTTTTACATAAATACACTTTAGTCAAAGCTAAGAAAGCAAACTAATTATTTAGATCAAACTTATTATGCATGTTTAACCTTTATCCTTCAACTTTCATCATACTCATTTGTTTTCTAAAGTTCCACTTTTTAACTTGGGCAGCCACCACTATCACTTTGTGTTACTATGCTAATCCTTTCTGCTTAAGTCAAAGTATGGTTAAATGTGCAGAAATAGTATTCAGATTTTGGAAATGTTCAAACTTTGATTCCTCAATAATTTTAGAGATTTTCTAACTTGTGTCATTGGAGCATTGTTTAAAAGTATTATTGAACATAATTCATTTTTAAAATAAATGTATTTCTATATATGTAAAACATTGTTAAACATTTCAAATAAATATTTTTTTGGAAAATAATTATATCAATTTACATTTAAAACCATAAGGCATTGTAGAAAATCTCATAATTTTATTGCAACTTAACTTGCACACTTGGCCACTTGGGTGTGTACAAATACAAATACATATGCCCTAATTATTGGCTTGTTGATAAAGATAGAAATAATGAAGTAAATTGACCATGGACGTTGAAGGAAATATAAAGTTCAAACAATTGTTTTTACAAACACAAATTGTTCACAACCCAATGCTTTTAGTCTAGTGGCCGGTATATAAGTTCTTCACCAACTTAGAGGTTGTGGGTTCAAGCTTCGCTGGTGGCATTTATGAAATTTATTGTGAGATAGGTAGTATACGTGCGAAAAAATTGCCGTTCTAAAAAAATAATATTGTTCACATACTTAAACTATCTAAAACTTCACACAAACTCACATGCATCGAACGAGACTTAGCCGCAATCTTTTTATGAATCGGTCACTCACATACTACTAAGCCAAATACATTTGATAAAATTCCTATTTATATAAACAGTTGCCACTTTACAGTCATAAATACATAAATAGTGAACTAAATACATAGTCAAAGTATGCATAAGTATATGTCATTTTCAAAAGAAAATTTATTGATAGGTTATTTCATTTCATTTAAGCCTATGGTTGGTGGCAAAAACTTAAATGCATGTTTATAAACAAATATAAATAGTGACGGTACCACTGTATATTGCAGTTGCGGGGCACCTGAAGATATATCTTCACTTGTCTTTTGTGTTGTTCCAAAATATAGACGTTACTCTTTTCTACTTTTAGCCCAATCTACATAGTGTAATTTTATGTTTATTGGTACAAATGAGCTAGTATATATTATTTCTATAGGCTAATAATCTTTTAAAGCATTATATTTGTCAAAAATAGCAGTTTTGCGTAGTGAACTAAAAAAATAACTCTTTTAGACATTAAAGTTGACATGTTTGTTTTTCTTTAAGTATTATCACCATTTTACCCTTCTTGAAAATATTTAAAAAAAAAAAGAAATTCGAAAAAAATTCAAAAAATATTATGGAAAAAATTGAAAAAAAAGTATTTGAAAAAATTTAGAAAAGGTAAAATGGCCATAATACTTAAAGAAAGACAAAACGTCAACTTTAATGCCTAAAAAGTTATTTTTAGTTATTTATAATCGCCATTCTTGACAAGTATAGTGCTTTAAAAGGTTATTAACCCTATTTCTATCGATACTTATTTCAACTAACATTCTAAATAAATTTCTACATAGTACATTATATCAACCCTTGAGTATTTTTATAGCTAATTTTAGCCAATTTAAGACCACAATTATGTATTCAGGGACGGTGCTAAGATTTTCAAGAGGGTGTTGCACATTTTTTTGTTTTATCATAAGTACAAAACTTCGCATCATAAATTTTTTTTAGCTAAGCTAAAATTGCACTAATATAAAGAAAATACCACAAATATCGGAGGTTTCACATAAAAAAAATGACAGTATTTTAAAAAAAATACACTTCATGACCCAAAACCAGTATGCCACGTGCTACATCCGGCATAAATTAATCAACACTTATATCATTATAAAAGTTGCTCAAAAGTTTATTTTATCTACTAAAATAGTGATAAATTAAAATCTTAACGCCCATAGTTAAATATGTATCCTTCCACGTTGTCACTTACTCGGATTATACTTTTTTTAAATTTATTAAAGTGATCATACAACTAAAAAATGAGTATTTCAAAGTTAACTAAAAGCTGAACATAAAATATAGGTAAAAACACACAAGAATCAATTACTTATGGTACAATGCATTGATTTTATAATATTAAATCAATAACAAATACGTATGATTCCATATCAATTGTACGGAAAGAAAATAAATTACTACTCCGTATAAGTTAAATAAACTTTCTGTTACGTAATATAAAACTATGAAGTTTTAGCTCTCTAGTTAAGATACGTCGAGTTCGGGGATGGACTCAAGACTTTAAGTTACAGATGCACTAATATTTTTTTGACGAGTATAAATGAAAAAAAGAATGAACTAAAAGTTAGGATTTCATTAGAACTATACACCGTTCGTCCCTAATCTTGTACACACGCATCACGTTGAACCAAACCTAGGCGTTTTCATCGCTGGAGGTCCAAAACATGGGTTTTTAATGCCAAACAAGTCCCTTGATAACTAATGCCAAAGTCAATGTCTGATTTTTGTTATGTAGTCGAGGGTAATTTAGTCCATACACATTTATACTTTGTCTTTCAATTTTGATTCTTTTCATTGAAATCCAATTTATACAAAGATACAATCGTGTGGCTCGAGAGTTCAACCTGAAGTTACAACAAGTAGTCTTGAAGCTGAACCAAGAGTTGGGTGGCAAACGATTGGTGTACTCAGACATATATAAAATTCTCTCGGATATCATTAAAAATCCGAGATCTTTTGGTAAGTCTCTAATGTTGTTTTGCCAGACGTTTAATGAATACTTGATTGTGCCATAAGAAATGGATTATTTGATTAGTGTAATTTAATTATAAATCTTTTATGTTTGGATCAATTGATTTCGGTTATGATTGGCTATAACTTAACCATTAAAATAGCTAGTTTTGGACAATCAGCAGTGAAAGGTTTTATGGATATATTTAATATATGTATGACCGGATTCGAACTCGAGACTTCGGGATTGCACACATTACGTATGAGAGTTGATGTTAAAATAATTAATATATATAAACGTTATTATTATTAATTATTTGTCACGAAATAAAACTTGACGATAGTTAATATTTAACGAAGTTTTGTTAACGGTCGTTAAATGTAAACTAAAGGGACTAGATATGAAATTAGATGTCGGGAAGGATCTAGAATCCTTCTTGGATCCTTAGGCCGATCGGTTGGGGCTTCCCAAACCCAAACCCATTCAAACTTGGTCACCAAGTTAAGTTACCTATAAATACAATCCCTTGTATTCATTCATAACTTAACCTTGGATCACTTTGATAACCTAATTTCTTTCTCCTCTCCTCCCTCTTGTGTTTGGCCGATCGGTTCCAAGCCCTCCCATAGGGTTTCGATTTTCCAATCCCAAGAAACAAGTGTTTGGTTTTTATTGTGATTCAAGAACCTAGCTTTTTACATCAAATCGCTATTAGTACGTTTGTACAAGAAAAAGGACAAGCGCACTTGTGTTTGTGGAATACTTGGTGGTCGACTTTTGGTGGGTCGAATTATATAAACCCTAAGTTAGAGTTTTGGGTTTTGTTCCTTGTTCAATTATCGTTTGGTTCTTGATTTGCTAAAAGGTACGCACATGCTTATTCGGTTAATTATTTACATGTATTATTCCTTATACTTCCGTTATATGCTTTGATGGTGTTTATATGTTTTATAATTGTTATGATTAGTAAAACCCAATAGTGGCATCACGAGCCGTTAATATGGTGTAATTAATTACCGAAACACATAAAAATTTGATCTTTATGATTATTGCATGCTTTTATTGGTTTCTAGGGTTTTGAATTTGAAACCCTAAAATTTTTAATTAATGGGTCGATTACCCTTTTATTATTTTATTAGGTTTTAAATTTGTAAAACTTGTAGAAACCCTAGGATTGCATGCATATTTTATGTGGTTATTATGAATAATTGTTATGTGTCATATATTATGCGTATCTTGGGATATAATTGTTATGATGAATCCATGGTGGAACATGCATGTTTTGCTATGGATTATTGTTATTTATTAATTGTTAAGTGATATAAACATGTTTATTTATTTGATAATTATTGAATTGGGGAAGACCTCAATTATACTAATAAAAATTCGTTATGTGCTATTTGGTATATTATTGATTTTGGCTTACGCAATCAACTTGTCGATGTATGTGGCTCTTCTACCTGGTAGTTGAAAGCCCTAGTTGATGTATGCATTATTTTACGCCTAGAATTGTTTATTAGAGTTTATCGAAATAATTATGCATGTGGCTAATTGTCTTACATATGTTAAATTGTTTAGTTATATGTTTATATTATTTGAATTTGTTTAATTTTTATTAAAGTGTTTTTTTGTTTATATATTGTATGACATGTTTGTAAGCAAAAAGGGTTTTTATGAATAGAAAATTAAATTGACTAAATAATGGCGAAATTGATTTGTTTTTATAAGAATTAAATCTTGAACTTTTAATCGATTGATGCGACTGTACTAAATGGTTAGAACGGCTCACCCACTAGAACAAACTATAAAGGGGTTAAAAGAAGTGCGCACAGTCACACTGAAAGGACGTCTAAGGTTATGCTCAACGCTTACGGTCCTCTCGCCTCTGTGAGTTCGATTGGAGCTACCTAGTATAACCATTCTATGTACGAAGCATCTTAGTGCAAAGTTGTAAGTTTCTCAACGCATCGATTAAAACTTTGTAGAATTTAATCTTAGCAATTAAAATATTATGTAAGTTTTTTCGAAAATTTTATGCTATAAAGTTGTATGCATGCTTCTTTATACATAAGTTTTGATTACACGTCAAAAATTGTACCCTTTAAATTTAAGTTTATGCCATCTAATGATATGAAACACTTGAAATTGTAATTTAGTTATGTGAGACCTTGATCTAGATTACAATAATAAGGTGAATTTTTTTGTTGTGTGAGACCTCAGCTTAATTATTTGCAGTTTCTAAATTAGACAATTTAATTAAGTTAGTTAGTGAGACCTATAACTTAAGGCATAAGATGGGATAAAACATGCTTACGTTTTGCATTAATTGTTTTGGCAAAATTGTAAATCCCATAATTTTTGGAATTGAAAACTTGTTTGTCAATTATCGTTTTTCAACAATTACCTATTCTATACTTTCACCACTAGCAGATCAACTGATGTGGTGAAACTATGATAATGAGGATCCAAAATTCAAGGAAAATACTATGGTTAATATGAATATTTACCAAAGGGTATTTTATTTTCTTGAATGTTTATTTATCAAAAGTACTAACTTTTAAACTTTTATTTTCTGTAGAAATGGCTCAAGCTGTGACAACTGGCAATTTAGGGAGTCTATTTTAGGTAACCGCATTACGTTAAACTAAACCGAGCTTTTGCCTTTATCACTATTTTTATAAACCATGACTTGATTTTATATCTATTGGTTTTTACGATTTATTTCACTATTGAATGAGTTATCGTATGAGTTTTAACTCTATTTGGTAGGCACTATTCGATTCGGCACTAGAAAAGCCTAAAACGAGAAATATTGTAACTTTTAGACCAGAATCAAAATTGACAAATAAATAGTCAAAACTCGTGGAAAACGTAAATAACGATGTTAGAAAGTCGAATGAACGTCGTGGGACACTCGGGGACAATATATGAGCTCGGGAATGGGTAAACGGATAGTTACGAAAATTACAACTTGACCCCCACCTTTTCCCAGCCGCCCCTCCACCTCTTTATTTATTTTGAGTCCTTTGTGTCCAAGTATAAAGCCTCCCCACCCCTCATTTGATACTTCACTTTCTCTCACTAAAACACACACGCACCTTTCTCTCTCTACTCTCTCTCTCCCCAAATTAAATAAAAACCCTAACCCTAATTACCCACGACCGCCGGCCACTTTTCCGGCCACCACCGCCACACGACGGCCCGTGACCACCCGCCACCACCACCATATCGAAGATCTTTTCATCCTCTTTCCATCCATATATAAAACTCTCACTAAAACCTCCATTAACACCTTCAAATCTAAAGATTAAGATTTGGATTTCTAGGGTTTCAAGTGGGTTTTTGCAATTCGTGTTTGGATAAGGTAAAAGAGACATGAATACACCTAGTTGGAGCTTGGAAAAGCCACAAATGGCTTATTAGGGTTTCGACCCTATGTCAAAATTTGGGGATTTTGGGTGAAACATGGAATTAAGTCTAATTAACATATAAATAAACAAGTAGTTAGTGTTTGGTAAGCATGTGGTGTATCAATTTGATGGGTTTATGCATTTTAGGTCTAGTTTCATATTTTGGTTAGAATAGATGATGGGTTTTGTGTTTGGTTAATGATTGGAGGTTGATTGATTGTATTTGGATGTTGTGGAATTGATTTGGAAGTGATTTGGTTGGGTTGAGATGGTGTACGAGCCACCTAGGGCACGTACGAGCCCCATGGGTTGCGTACTTGACCCACATGGACCAAGGGTCCAGGTCGAGTCGTTTTGGTAGCTTGTTGGTTGATATTGTTGATGTTTGGATGAGATGCGTGGAGCCGAAAAGCTTCTAGAGCTTGTTTGGTTCACGTGGTCTTAACCGTGACCGTGTCATGACCATTAGGGTCATAACATTGGTTTCGGGTATATTTGGTTGATTGATTGGTTGGCGAGATTGATTTGAGTTGGTTTGGGATTGAATTGCGCTATTATGACTTTTAAATTGGACTTGATATATATATTGTCAACTTTGAGCTACGTCGGTGTTACTTTGACTTTTTAGTCAATAGTTGACTCCGACAAAGCCGTAACATGGACTTTAGTATAATTTAGACTATTGATTGATTAAAAGCCGAGAAGTCATGACTCGTGCTTGTGGACTCGAAACGAATAACGATATGAGATTAATATTGGAATTTGACGAAATGTATATATATACATGAAAATGCTAATAGACTATGAAATGTAAATAATAAAAGGGCTTTTGTACCAAAAATATCGATAACAAGACTTATCTTGTTATTTACTATTTTTAAATGGAAACTAACGACTAAATTGGAAATGTTTTATAATAAATAAGTAATTAATGTTTCGAGTACACGTTTATCGAAGAATGCCATTTATGGGTATTTAATACTAGTTTAAGTATTTATTTGCTTACGTTGTGTGCATGAGTTACGGATAATCTAACGTTAATAGTGTTGATCCACGTGGGTAGCGGACTTATTAGGTTGAGGAAGCTAATAAGAGCCCGCTAGGTACGTTGGGTAACCTTATTAATAAGCGACATGAGTAAATAAATGAGTTTATCGAGTTGACGAATTCGATAAGATCTACTATTTATTCCGAAACTTATTGGACTATAGAGCTTATCGCTTAGATGTCTCATGGTGTTGCATTGAGTTATATAATGGTTGTTTGAGTGCATTCATAGCATCATATTGAGTCGATACACCCACATGAGGATACCAAACACTAGGATTAAATGGTGAAACGAGACATTTTTGGAAATAACGAAATGGAATACATTGGGGTAGATAACGTTGATTTCGGGAGTTATATATATTAAATTTGGTCTACATTAATAGGTTGTGCCGAGTCGATAGTTGTTGTGCCGTGATTACCGTTATCTTCTGCTAGTGTTTATTTGTACGTTGATTGCTTGAGGTGAGTTTCATAGCCCCACTTTTATCTACGTTTTAAACTATATTGGGGTGAGAATCATGCTACTGTTTTTGGACCGTGAAAACTATTTGGATTTGCTTATATGCTTGACTGTTTAGATAGATGTGCGGTAGTTGTTGCCTTAGTCTAGGTTTAACCGTGCCTAGCTAAGAATAGACTTCCACATCGACCTAGTCCGGGGTTGGCAATTGTTCTAGATTTTGCCACGACAGTGCTGGACTAGAGTCGTGGGGCCCGAGTAATCCCTGGATGCGGGATATGATTATGATTGGTGATCCGGGTAGGATCGGTGTGCAAACGGTATTTATCTATCTTAGGTCTTGCATAGCAAATCAACTCCTACTGGTCAACTATAATTTTGTTGAACTTAAACCTATGAACTCACCAGCGTAAGCTGACCTTTTAACATGATTTCTCAGGTATTTGAAATATGTTTGGAATACGTGATCGGTGGAAGCTTGGCAAGAAGGCGGGGCTCAAGGATCATTTCTGACTCTGATAAACTTTGGGGACCTATTTTATTAAATCATGTTTTGGGCCTAATATTTACACTTTTGGATTAAATGTTTGGAATAACTAAATTTGGGATTGGTTTTGAATGCTAAATGACTATCTTTTTGCTATACTTGTGTGCGATACCAATCCAATAGTAACGCCCCGAAAACTTGATTAAGTCTTCCACTGCATCGAGATTTGGGGTGTTACACAAGTCTGAATCATCGCACTAGCCTCGTCGTTCAAATCTATGTTTGATCGAGAGAAATTAACCGTAGCGAATTTCAATGATTGGTATCGCAACTCGTAATTGTCTTGAGGTTGCCAAAAACTAGATTATTTGACTAAGCCTTGTCCTCCGAACTGCAGCTAATGCTACTTCTTTGAAGCACGAGCCGCATGGCAAACAGAGTATGATAGGTATAATGAGGTTCCCCGCATTATGCTTGGGAGTATGAATTCAAACTTGCAAAACAATTTGAGAATTACTTCCTCACCTCATGCTCAAGAATTGCAAAGGTTGTTTGAAAAGCCCATGATCAGAGAGTGTATGATTTGATAGATGCCCTACAGGTTGCAAGCAAGGAGAAGGGAAACCGTGGCGCCAACGCTCGGAAATGATGAGTTACATGGACTAGCTCGGGAGACTCAATTACGTCTACCCCAATGACATACAAATTGGCCTTATCAACAGATCCCTTAACAAGGAGTTTGATGGTTTCGTGCGCAATTACAATATGCATTGCACGGGGAAGACAGTCAGTGAGGTACATGCAATGCTCATTGATTACGAGAAAGGTTTGCCCAAGAAGGCTCCTACACCTACGGTTCTAACCATCCAAAAGGGTAGGATTTCTAAGCCTAATAAGCCGCTAGAGAACAAGAAAGGGAAAGGTAAGGGTAAAGTTGATAAGGGAAAACAAGTTATGGCTTATCAACAAGAACCCAAGAAGTACCCTCCCAAAAAGCGTGAGAATCCTAAGAAGGATCAGGCTTGTCATCACTGCACCGAGGTAGGACACTGGAAGAGGAATTGTCCGCTCTACCTTGATGAGTTGCGTACTAAGAGGTATAAAAATACCGCACCGTGGCTAGTACTTGGTACTCTTTTGATGATAGAATTATTTGCTTTTCCTCATAAAATAAATTCTCGGTATATGATCTTGGATGTGGTATTCACATTTGTAATACATCGCAGGGACTTAGAGGTGCAAGGAAGCTCGCCTATGGACAACAATACCGCTGACGTGGGTAATGGAGCACATGCATCGTTGAAGCTATAGGCACGTTTGATTTAGTTTTACCTTCGGGTTTAGTACTGTCTTTAAACGATTGTCATTACGCGCCTTCTATTGTTAGGGGTGTCGTTTATGTTTCCTTGTTAAAAGATATTGGTTTTATTCATACATTTACTGATTATGGAATTTCGGTTTCTTTAAATGTTGTTTTTTACTTTAATGTTATTCCTGTAAATGGTGTGTTTGAAATTGATTTGCATGATAATGTGATTGATAAAAATAATTCTGTCTTTAGCATCAATAATAAAAGAAACAAAAGTAATTTGGATTCTTCATTTCTTTGGCATTGTAGACTTGCTCACATAGGCAAGAAACGCATGCAAAAGCTGCAACACGATGGGCTTTTGAAAGACATCAATGATGAATCATTTGATAAATGCGAGTCTTGCATTTCTGGAAAGATGACCAAAAAACCTTTTATAAATAGTTTAGAAAAGGCTTCTGATCTTCTTGGTGTAATACATACTGACGTATGTGGACCACTAAGACATGTGTCAAGGAAGGGTGCTAGCTACTTAACCTTATCGATGATTTCGATCGTTATGGTTATGTTTATTTACTTAAACATAAACATGAATTCTTTGAAACATTTAAGGTTTTTAAGAGTGAAGTAGAACTGCAACTAGGAAAGAAGATTAAAGCTCTTCGATCCGATAGAGGTGGTGAATATTTAAGCCAAGAATTTAAAGATTATCTTGCTGAGTGGAATTTTTCAGCAACTCACATCTCCATATACTCCACAACAAAATGGTGTATCTAAAAGAAGAAATAGTACATTGTTAGACATGGTACGATCAATGTTTAATCTTACAACTCTTCCCTTATCCTTTTGGGATTATGCTTTAGAAACTACTGTTCGCATATTGAATATGGTTCCAACTAAGAAGGTTGAAAAGACTCCTTATGAAGTGTGGTATGGGAAAGCTCCCAACTTGTCTTACTTAAAGGTCTGGGGTTGTGAGGCGTTTGTTAAACGTGACTACCGATAAGTCGCAACAAAGATCTGTTAAGTGTATCTTCGTAGGATACCCAAAGGAAACTATGTGTTACTACTTTTACTTTCCACCTGAAAACAAAGTAATTGTTGCTAGGTATTGAGACTTCCTTGAAAGGGATCTCATATCTCATGAATTCAGTGGGAGAGTTTATGATCTGGAATATGATCAAGAAGATACATCACCTTCTGAAAACACTAGCCAACCTCAAGTAGAACCTGAAAGTCTGAGTGTTCCACCTGAAGTTGAAGTGGTTCCCATTCGTAGATCCGCAAGGACTACGCGTGCACCGGCGTCTATGTCTTAACGTGAGGTCGAGGAAAATATGTTGGGGATCTTGGTGAACTCGCTAACTATAAGGTGCCATGATGAGTCCGAAAGGATAAATGGCAAGTTGCAATGAATGGGAAATGCAATCCATGAGAGATAACGAAGTTCGGATAGAGGTTGACTTACCTCCAAATGCCAAGGTAGTTGGAAGTAAGTGGCTCTATAAGATAAAGACCGACATGGATGGCAATGTACAAACCTATAAAGCTCGTCTTGTAGCTCAAGGGTTTACTCAAACTTTTGGGATAGACTACGAAGACATTTTCTCCTGTAGCGAGATATTAGAGCTATTAGGATTCTTATAGCCATAGCTGCGTACTATGACTATGAGATATGGCAAATGGATGTCAAAGCGCCTTCTTAAGCGATCGCCTAGATGAGGACATCTATATGGCGCACTGAAGGGTTTGTGAATCCAAAATTTCCAAAGCGTGTATGCAAACTTCAAAGATCCATTTATGGGTTGAAGCAAGCATCAAGGCAATGGAACAAGAAGTTTGATGAAGAAATCAAGAAATTTGGTTTCACTCAAAATCTTGATGAGCCATGTGTATATCACAAAGCTAGTGGGAGTAATGTTATTTTTCTTATCTTATAAGTCGATGACATATTGATCATGGGAAAAGACATTCCAAGTTTGCAAGATGTAAAGTCTTATCTTGGAAAGTGCTTTTCTATGAAGGATTTAGGGGAAGCAGCATTTATTTTGGGAATCAAGATCTACCGAGATAGATCAAGGCGGTTGATTGGACTAAGTCAAAGTACTTACATTGATAAAATATTGAAGAGATTCAATATGCAAGATTCCAAGAAGGGATATTTTCCGATGCAAGTTGAACATGGCTTAAGTAGTGAACTATGCGCGTCAACACCTGAAGAGGTGGCACACATGAGAAAAGTTCCTTATGCTTACCGTAGGATCTATCATGTATCTTGTGAGATGTACAAGGCCCGATGTAGCGTTTGCACATAATATCACCAATCGATATCAATGTAATCCGGTGTGAAACATTGGCAGTTGTTAAGAACATTCTTAAGTATCTAAGGGCTACTAAAGAAATGTTTCTAGTGTATGGTGGAAATCCATAAGCAAAACTTGATGTTACTGAGTTTTGAGATCGTCTTCCAAACCGATAAAGATGATAAGAAGTCTCAAACGGATACGTCTTTGTCATTAATGAAGGAGCGATTGATTTGGAAGAGCAAGCGAGACAACAATCTGCGATGTCTATTACGTGAGCCGAGTACATAGCTTCTTGAAGCTGCGATGGAAGTCGTTTGGATTAGGAAATTCATTTCGGGACTCGGAGTAATGCCTCAATCGAATTACCTTTAAATGTGTATTGTGACAACTCTGCTGCAATAACATTTGCCAATGAGCCCGAGTCATGAAGGGTGCCGACATTTTCCTCGTCAATATCACTATGTTCGAGAACAAGTCGAAATAGGTGAAATCAATCTACTCAAAGTTCATACAGATGATAATCTAGTCGATCCCTTTACGAAGCCTTTGCCAAAGGAAAAACTTCTTCGACCATCTTGATGGGATAGGACTTCGTTTAGCTAGTAGTTTCATGCAGATCTGTGATTAGTATTTGGATAAAGGATCTTATGAACAAATATTATTTTAATGAAATTAAATAGTTGTTTATGTTTATTTTTCATTTTCTTAATATTATCTCCTATATTTGCATGTTTAATCCGTGAATAACTTATGTTATTCTAAATAGTCCGTTGTCGATCAATGATGTGGGAATATTATTGAATTAAGACAAATATGAGTTTTGGTAGAATATATTTTTAAAGTATATTGATGCGTGGGACATGCCAGATTCACATGATATTCAATGAATTGAATATAGGACAGATCCCAACTTTACATGATGATACTTATGGATCTTTGTCATTAAGTAAGTCATGAAGTGTTTATCCTCAGACTTGAGATACCAAATAATTGTTATGAATGTAGTGCACCTGTGTAAGATAGTCTAACGCTATCCGTAACTGGTAGTTATAAGGGCTATTTTTCAGAAGTGTTACAGAGTTCATGAGTTATGTTTGTAGTCAAGAGAATTTGTTCATGTGAATTTGTTTCAAAGTATAATACTATATTTGGGCCCCTCGTAGGGTTGACAAGATGTTTGTATGGCCATACCCAAGATCAATCTGGAATACGTTCAGATGATTTGGTAATCTTGTTCAATCATATATAACGAGAAACTGAATATTAACTTATGAAATGACTTGATCCATATTCATAGTTAATGTAGTATTAGTAACAAAAGGATAAGTAAAAATGATGAATCATTAAATGGTTTTTCCAGGAGACCATACTCGATTCAATCTGGGGGTATTGGCGTGTTAGGCTAGACTAAACCAATGTCATTACTATATTAAGTAATATCCAAGTGGGAGCTGAAAGGTTTTATGGATATATTTAATATATGTATGACCGGATTCGAACTCGAGACTTCGGGATTGCACACATTACGTATGAGAGTTGATGTTAAAATAATTAATATATATAAACGTTATTATTATTAATTATTTGTCACGAAATAAAACTTAACGATAGTTAATATTTAACGAAGTTTGGTTAACGGTCGTTAAATGTAAACTAAAGGGACTAGATATGAAATTAGAAGTCGGGAAGGATCTAGAATCCTTCTTGGATCCTTAGGCCGATCGGTTGGGGCTTCCCAAACCAAACCCATTCAAACTTGGTCATCAAGTTAAGTTACCTATAAATACAATCCCTTGTATTCATTCATAACTTAACCTTAGATTACTTTGATAACCTAATTTCTTTCTCCTCTCCTCCCTCTTGTGTTTGGCCGATCGGTTCCAAGCCCTCCCCTAGGGTTTCGATTTTTCAATCCCAAGAAACAAGTGTTTGGTTTTTATTGTGATTCAAGAACCTAGCTTTTCACATCAAATCGCTATTAGTACGTGTGTACAAGAATGAAGGACAAGCGCACTTGTGTTTGTGGAATACTTGGTGGTCGACTTTTGGTGGGTCGAATTATATAAACCCTAAGTTAGAGTTTTGGGTTTTGTTCCTTGTTCAATTATCGTTTGGTTCTTGATTTGCTAAAAGGTACGCACATTCTTACTCGGTTAATTATTTACATGTATTATTCCTTATACTTCCGCTGCATGCTTTGATGATGTTTATATGTTTTATAATTGTTATGATTAGTAAAACCCAACAAGCAGCTTATTAGCTTATGAACAAAGTTGACTCTTTTTCGGATATTATTTTTTATCAGCTGTGTTTGACTAGCCCAACTTCAAAGTACAAACTTTCCTCGCGTCATTGTTGATTGATGTTGTGGCTTGCAGGGTTTGAAGTTGGAGAGAGAGGATGCTGTGCAACGGGAAGATATGAGATGAGTTACATGTGCAACAAATTAAACCCGTTAACATGTTACATAGCAAATAAGTATGTGTTTTGGGATTCAATTCACCCATCTGAGAAGACAAATTTCATAGTTGCAGAACACGCTATCAAGACCTCCCTCCGAGCATTTCGGTAGCTACTATTATGTGAACAAGTGTGTCATCATGGTTATGGTGAAGTTGGTGATTGTTGATATTACTTATGTAATATTTTTAAGTACTTAACATAAGTTTTAACCATATGAAGCAACTGAACTTACAACAAATATTATTAGTTTTTTCTTTTTTCGTATAGTTGTTTTTTCTTGTTTTCATGTGACATAGATGGTAACCCTTCAATACAAATAGATACTTTAACATTACAAATATAAGCCCAGAAGCATAAAAGAATAATAGGTATTAAAAAAAAATGAGACCTGAAAGGCTGAAACAAAACTGGTATCCCATTTGCACTTAACTCGCACAGAAAAGATGTAAACAAACAACTATCAGGTTAACAAAACTGACGTCTCCAAAGATCCAAACAAAAACAACAAACAAAAACAACAAACTACGGTCTATTGAAATCCAATTTTGTACATTTTAAAGCAAATACAGATCACAAAGCGAGTTCAATAAGAAAATGTACAAGGGAAATAAGAATTCTTTATCTTCTCAGATTGAAAATGCGGCTCACTAGGCTAATGACACATTGACATGCATGTGTTGTCTAGATAAAAGTATAAAAGGCAGATTAATAAGAATTCTTAATCTTTTCAGATTTGGGTTCATACTCTTGAAGACAAAGTATAAATGTGTATGGACTAAAATACCCTCGACTACATAACAAAAATCAGACATTGACTTTGGCATTAGTGGCCAAGGGACCTGTTTGGTATTAAAAACCCATGTTTTGGACCTCCAGGGATGAAAACGCCTAAGTTTGGTTCAACGTGATGCGTGTGTACAAGATTAGTGACGAACGGCGTATTTTAGTCTTAGAACTAAAAGAACATGTATTTTTTTTAATATACTTGTGGATTAACTGAAAATGACATGTATTTGCGTGACACAAAATTTCGAGTCCATGTTTATTTAAGATAAATCAGAATTTTAAACACAAATTTACACTATGTAGCAAAAATCAATTGTATTTCTATAAATCTATGAAAACCCCATTGATCTAAATTCCCACCGTTGTCACTGTTGGATAAGTTATCTGTCTCTTGTCGGTTTAACAAATTGCAAACACTTTGGCTATAATTAACTACAACTGATAATTAACACATAAAAGTAAACAAAATGAAACCTGTGGAGTCGAGATAAAACTCGAGCACTTCTTATCGACAACAACAACCCTTTTAGGGACACCTTCAGATAGCAATACATGTAGCAACAATCCCATCGGGACATATAGTTTAAAACAAAACTCCGATACAACTTCTTGTCTTCTCAATAAGACATGTACAAACCCGAAAAAGTTAAAAGTCATGCACGGGAAGAGGTTCCCTGTCCTTAAAAGGTGTTTACATGCTCGATTCGCTGTGAGCCTCGTACATAACGACCCCAGGATTGATGCAGACTCGCGTTGTGTATCGTCAGCGAACAAATACAACGCAATGTAAATGGTGGTAGCATATCATCGTATGGCAATGTAGAAACAAGAAAACGATGTAATGTTTTAGAAGCAACTCACAATTTTGTATATCTCATTTTTCTGATATATCTTATATGTACACAAGTACTCTCTTTATATCAATAAATCAAGGCCAAGATGTGACACAATTTCATGGCTAAAATTATGGATTATGGAGATGACGGTTTCAACCATAATTGATTACCAAGTCAAGTTCCTCATCCCTTTTAGTCAGCCCATGTAACTGCTTCTACTCTCTTGCCCACTATTTTAAACTAAGTACAAATAGTTGTTGCTTCAACAACTTGTACATATTGCTTCATAGGCTTAAAATTTCAAAGCTCCTCAAGGCTTTAAACCTCCACCAATAGCCTTTGTTTCTAACTTAGTATTAAAATTACTATACGTCCAACTATACAAACTTAGTTTTATTTCAATATTGGACACACATATAAAACTTGCCAAACTCACATTGATTTCCAACAATCCTCCACCAGGTTGGAAAGTTTTATGCTACTCTAATGGGTTGTGTCACGAAAGTGTCATTACGATTAAACCTCCGTTTACTCGAAGCATGTAAAGTGAAATCGATTCAATGGTGTCCTAAGGAATTAAACCACCAAACCTTAATGATCTCACCAACTCACTTCTACACAATTCCCATTGTAACCATCTCATTCTCAAACTGAGCGCGAATATGGCCATGCACTTAAATCCTGTTTCATAACCCTCTAAGAGAGAAACCACAACTCTCCATTCAAGGCGGCACCACCTCTAGGTCATATAGGCAAAGCTACTATAACGTCTTCGTTGCTAAGACGCCTCAAGAGCTTTGTTAAGAGAACAATCTCATCCTCATTCTCGGCAACGCCATGCTATCTTTGCTATACATGAGTCAATTCGTTGATAGCATCTTCTATCGATAGGTGACTTCGTTATTACCCATTAAACTCGAGATGTAGGAGTACTACCTCCAAGCTGGGTTTCCATCACTAACCGATTCACATATGGTTTCAGACCCATGTCTCTAGCATCTCTCAATAAGTCTCTCGTCAGAGGCTTAAAGGAGAATATTCGATAAGCTACTACAATGCTTATCGATCTCATCACAAACACTCACCAAGTCTCTCGTCAGAGACTTAGTAGTGTCAAACTCAAGTTTCTAGTTTACTTGACAAACATTTCATAATGGCCATTCTCAAAGATATGTCTATACATTCTATCACATTGGAGTTTTTGATACATAAAATCTCTAATCCAATTAACCTCCTCTATTGCCACAACTAGGCGAATAACTGAACTTCCATTTTGAAGTATAAAACACACTTAGTTTCTTGCACATTCAAGAATTAAGTTATTGTGCATGAGTTTAGTAATTCACCAACTTGTGAACTATCTTATAATTTTCATGTTTGTTTGTAATTCTCAATATCTCGATTACGCTACTAGAGGGACGAAGGGAAAAGAATCATGATCCTAATGATCAGTTATTATCACAATTATATCCGGTATAAGGGGCATAGGATGACGGTTTCAACTTCACATTGCTTACCATGTCACCCTTTTTTTTTCAATCATATACACATGAAACATGAAACACAAAACACAAAAACTCATTTGATAGATTACACATGAGGTTATAACTCTCGTCATGAACCTCCACCATAAATCTCGATATTAAATATAGGTTGGCTAACATTTCATATATAAATTTTCACATTTGGTTCAATCACTCACCATGTAGACATTATAAAACTGACAATTTCATATATCAAAATTTCTCTCGTTTTAGAAGCACTACAACATTGACCGGCTACCCCAACGACATTTTGACACTTTCCCAAGCGACATGTCGCTGGGGATTCCTTTCCCGCCGATATGTCATTTGGGAAACGTCATTGGGAAGCCTCGTCGGATTGTATCCCGGCGACAATCCCCGGCGACGACGTGGGTCCCACTCATTTTTCAGTCAAAGAAGTAGTGCCACGGTGGCAAATTATCCCCAGCGACATGTCGCTGGGGAAACTTCGGGTTAAGCTAAAGTAATTAGCACTCCTAATTAAGACTAACGTTAATTTTTTACTTTCCCCAGCGACATGTCGCTGGGGAAACTATGCTTAATTTTTTACTTTCCCCAGCGACATGTCGCCGGGGAAAGTGTCTGCATTTTTTTTAAAAAAAACAGCCTGCACAGCAGGCGATTTCCAGTTTATGCAAATATGACTATGGAACATGTTCATCTTTCACAAAATATAACTAGTTCAAGACATCAACTTGTACAATAGCAAATGTCGAAACCAATACTAATTAACAACTTTCACTTGATATTCTACTTCAAAAAGTTCATCCAAATGAGTCGATAACTAATCATAAATAACTAAACTAACACTAAAACATACATAACAAACTAACTAATCTTAAATAACTAAACTAACACCACAACTTGTACACTCAAAATAATAACACAAACCGCGATATTACTTTAGATATTTTACTAAGATTAGCCTACTTTCTACTTGTACCACACAAATTTATAACTAACTAAACTAACACTATAACAAACATAACAAATAAACTAATCAGCAAAACAAACTATTCAACATCACAACTTGTACAATAACAAATATAATACAACCACGATATTACGCTCCTAATTTACATCATAACTAACTAAACTAACAGTGTAACAAACATAACAAAAAAACTAAGTAAACATACCTGACCTAAAATAGCATTAGGATGAAGCCGACGCTTATTCTTGGCTGTTGTCGCCGACTGCCAAAACCAAAAAAAAAAATTACTTAACAAAATTTTCTAATTAACAACTTCTTACAACAATAATAATCTTGTTTAACCAAATCATATTATAAATAACAAAATTAAAAAATATATATATACAACCAAACCACCAATAATCGAACCAAATCATTAAGAGGGTAAAGAAATAATTAGAGGGTTAGAAAAACAAAACTTATAATTAACAAAATTAAAAATATATATATACACGGCTAGTTCTCCTTCGTGTGCTCGTGTAACGCCGGTCGTGGTGGGTAACGTTGAAGTGGTGGATGCGGTGGTGGTGATGGAGGTGCTCGAATTGTTGGTGATGGTTGATTTTATGGATGTGCTCGAATTGCTGCAAAAATCGCCAAGGGAGGAGAGGATAATTTTTATTTTGTTTTCTGCAGTGAAAGATGAACCAGATCTACTTTATCATAAAACTGTTTCCCCGGCGACAAGTCGCCGGGAAAAGTTACTTTTTTTGTCGTTTAGCGTAATTGGCGCGATAATGAAATTTTTGGGGGGTGGGTATCCCCGGCGACATGTCGCCGGGGAAAATTAACTTAATTTTATTTTATCATTAAAAATAATGACATGTGTTATTACGGTAAAGTCAACGAAGTCAAAAGGAATCCCCGGCGACATGTCGCTGGGGAAACATATATATATATTTTATTTTAATGTTTAGCGATAAAAAATATCAAATTCTATTTTATAAAATTAACTTAATTTTATTTTATACGTAAACTTAATGTTTAGCCATAAAAATATATCATAAAAAAATATGTTTAGCTTCGTTTTTGTACGTAAACTATAAAAAAATTATCATTAAATGTAACAAACTTTAATAAAGTGATTAAATATGCATATTTTGATGTGTTGTTACGTTAAAAATAATGACATGTGTCAGTTTCTGATATGACAACATATCAAAATGTTATGGTTACACATTAGACGTTCAACGGATGAGTCGATATGTTAGGGTTAGATATTAGACGTTCAACGGATGAGTCAATATGTTATGGTTACACATTAGACGTTCAACGGATGAGTCGATATGTTAGGGTTACACATTAGACGTTCAACGGATGAGTCGATATGTTAGGGTTACACATTAGACGTTCAACGGATGAGTCAATATGTTATGGTTACACATTAGACGTTTAACGGATGAGTCGATATGTTAGGGTTAGACATTAGACGTTCAACGGATGAGTCGATATATTATGGTTACACATTAGACGTTTAACGGATGAGTCGATATGTTAGGGTTAGATATTAGACGTTCAACGGATGAGTCGATATGTTATGGTTACACATTAGACGTTCAACGGATGAGTCGATATGTTAGGGTTGGACATTAGACGTTCAACGGATCAGTCGATATGTTATGGTTCCACATTAGACGTTCAACGGATGAGTCCATATGTTATGGTTACACATTAGACGTTCAACAGATGAGTCGATATGTTAGGGTTAGACATTAGACGTTCAACGGATGAGTCGATATGTTATGGTTAGACATTAGACGTTGAACGGATGAGTCGTTATGTTATGATTACACATTAGACGTTCAACGAATGAGTCCATATGTTATGGTTACACATTGGACGTTCAACGGATGAGTCGATATGTTAGGGTTGGACATTTGACGTTCAACGGATGAGTCGTTATGTTATGGTTACACATTAGACATTCAACGGATGACTCGATATGTTAGGGTTGGACATTAGACGTTGAACGGATGAGTCGATATGTTATGGTTAGACATTAGACGTTGAACGGATGAGTCGTTATGTTATGGTTACACATTAGACGTTCAACGGATGAGTCGATATGTTATGGTTACATATTAGACGTTCAACGGATGAGTCGATATGTTAGGGTTGGACATTAGACGTTCAACGGATGAGTCGTTATGTTATGGTTAGACATTAGACGTTGAACGGATGAGTCGTTATGTGTTGTTATGGTTAAAAATATATTATCATTAAATTTTAGGTGTGTGTTGATATGTTAGGGTTGGACACTAGACGTTGAACGGATGAGTCGTTATGTTATGGTTACACACTAGACGTTCAACGGATGAGTCGATATGTTATGGTTACACATTAGACGTTCAACGGATGAGTCCATATGTTATGGTTACACATTAGACGTTCAACGGATGAGTCGATATGTTAGGGTTAGACATTAGACGTTCAACGGATGAGTCGATATGTTATGGTTAGACATTAGACGTTGAACGGATGAGTCGTTATGTTATGGTTACACATTAGACGTTCAACGAATGAGTCCATATGTTATGGTTACACATTAGACGTTCAACGGATGAGTCGATATGTTAGGGTTGGACATTTGACGTTCAACGGATGAGTCGTTATGTTATGGTTACACATTAGACATTCAACGGATGAGTCGATATGTTAGGGTTGGACATTAGACGTTGAACGGATGAGTCGATATGTTATGGTTAGACATTAGACGTTGAACGGATAAGTCGTTATGTTATGGTTACACATTAGAAGTTCAACGGATGAGTCGATATGTTATGGTTATATATTAGACGTTCAACGGATGAGTCGATATGTTAGGGTTGGACATTAGACGTTCAACGGATGAGTCGTTATGCTATGGTTAGACATTAGACGTTGAACGGATGAGTCGGTATGTGTTTGTTATGGTTAAAAATATATTATCATTAAATTTTAGGTGTGTGTTGATATGTTAGGGTTGGACACTAGACGTTGAACGGATGAGTCGTTATGTTATGGTTACACATTAGACGTTCAACGGATGAGTCGATATGTTATGGTTACACATTAGACGTTCAACGGATGAGTCCATATGTTATGGTTACACATTAGACGTTCAACGGATGAGTCCATATGTTATGGTTACACATTAGACGTTCAACGGATGAGTCGATATGTTAGGGTTAGACATTAGACGTTCAACGGATGAGTCGATATGTTATGGTTAGACATTAGACGTTGAACTGATGAGTCGTTATGTTATGGTTACACATTAGACGTTCAACGGATGAGTCGATATGTTAGGGTTGGACATTATACGTTCAACGGATGAGTCGATATGTTATGGTTAAACATTTGACGTTGAACGGATGAGTCGTTATGTTATGGTTACACATTAGACGTTCAACGAATGAGTCCATAAGTTATGGTTACACATTAGACGTTCAACGGATGAGTCGATATGTTAGGGTTGGACATTTGACGTTCAACGGATGAGTCGTTATGTTATGGTTACACATTAGACATTCAACGGATGAGTCGATATGTTAGGGTTGGACATTAGACGTTGAACGGATGAGTAGATATGTTATGGTTAGACATTAGACGTTGAACGGATGAGTCGTTATGTTATGGTTACACATTAGACGTTCAACGGATGAGTCGATATGTTATGGTTACATATTAGACGTTCAACGGATGAGTCGATATGTTAGGGTTCGACATTAGACGTTCAACGGATGAGTCGTTATGTTATGGTTAGACATTAGACGTTGAACGGATGAGTCGTTATGTGTTTGTTATGGTTAAAAATATATTATCATTAAATTTTAGGTGTGTGTTGATATGTTAGGGTTGGACACTAGACGTTGAACGGATGAGTCGTTATGTTATGGTTACACATTAGACGTTCAACGGATGAGTCGATATGTTATGGTTACACATTAGACGTTCAACGGATGAGTCCATATGTTATGGTTACACATTAGACGTTCAACAGATGAGTCGATATGTTAGGGTTAGACATTAGACGTTCAACGGATGAGTCGATATGTTATGGTTAGACATTAGACATTGAACGGATTAGTCGTTATGTTATGGTTACACATTAGACGTTCAACGGATGAGTCGATATGTTATGGTTACATATTAGACGTTCAACGGATGAGTCGATATGTTAGGGTTGGACATTAGACGTTCAACGGATGAGTCGTTATGTTATGGTTAGACATTAGACGTTGAACGGATGAGTCGTTATGTGTTGTTATGGTTAAAAATATATTATCATTAAATTTTAGGTGTGTGTTGATATGTTAGGGTTGGACACTAGACGTTGAACGGATGAGTCGTTATGTTATGGTTATGGTTACACATTAGACGTTCAACGGATGAGTCCATATGTTATGGTTACACATTAGACGTTCAACGGATGAGTCGATATGTTAGGGTTAGACATTAGACGTTCAACGGATGAGTCGATATGTTATGGTTAGACATTAGACGTTGAACGGATGAGTCGTTATGTTATGGTTACACATTAGACGTTCAACGAATGAGTCCATATGTTATGGTTACACATTAGACGTTCAACGGATGAGTTGATATGTTAGGGTTGGACATTTGACGTTCAACGGATGAGTCGTTGTGTTATGGTTACACATTAGACATTCAACGGATGAGTCGATATGTTAGGGTTGGACATTAGACGTTCAACGGATGAGTCGATATGTTATGGTTACACATTAGACGTTCAACGGATGAGTCGATATGTTAGGGTTGGACATTAGACGTTCAACGGATGAGTCGATATGTTATGGTTACACATTAGACGTTCAACGGATGAGTCGATATGTTACGGTTACACATTAGACGTTCAACGGATGAGTCGATATGTTATGGTTACACATTAGACGTTAAACGGATGAGTCGATATGTTTGGGTTGGACATTAGACGTTCAACGGATGAGTCGTTATGTTATGGTTAACGAAGTCAAACGAAGTCAAACGGAATTATTATTATTATTATTATTAAAGTCAACGAAGTCAAACGGAATCCCCGGCGACATGTCGCCGGGGAAACATGCATAGTATTATTTTTTTTAAAGTCTCGTCATAATAAGAGTAATTAACACTAATTACGAATTTTTAAATAAACAAATGAATCCCCGGCGACATGTCGCTGGGGAAAAGTAAGCGGGAAAAGTTCCCGCCACGTTGTACGAAGGAATTTTCGGTCAAAATATAAACGTTGAATCCCCGGCGACATGTCGCCGGGGAAAACTTCTCAATAATTTAGCTGACTTTTCTACGAGAATTTGTGCCACGTAGGATATGTTTTTGTCGTTTAGTGCGGATTCCTCAGCGACATATGTCGCCGGGGAAAATGTCGATGGGGAAACTGGTAAATGTGATAGTGAAGCAATATAAAAGTTTCTTCCTCAAACTTCTAATCTACAATTTAACAGAGTGTTGAGATAAACACATCTCTCACATAATGCTCCATTATGTATTCCAAAACTCAAAATTTGATTTCAGATCTCTAATTTGAAATTACAAATTCCTGTATCATTTGCATGCATGTTATAAAACACAACCATATAAAATGCAACTCACAAATTAATAAATAAACAAGCATGTTCAGTTCGTGATAATGTTGGTGTAGTTATTATGGTTGCACATCAGCCATAACATGCAACATATATAAATCTCTAATTTTCAATATCACAAACATACAAAAACTTCGTTTCTCCACAGTACCATCTATCTCTCGAATTTGAAGTAAACAACTCATTGGTTTCAAAATAAAATATTCTTTATCCGAATTATAGTTTTGAGACTAATATTATTGTTGAAGCATAATCTGGCGCGGGCTGGATTCAACGACTCTCCTTGGCCGTTAGTCGTCTTCTCGAGCCCTAGTAGACCTGTCAACAAAGAGAACCCGTTAGGAGTGGACCCGAGGCCGTAGCCCCGGGGTCCACCTCCGACGGTCAAGTTAGTATGCGATGTAGCATAGCATAAGTTAGTTAGGGTTAGAGATAACCTGTCATGTATTTATAGGGGATGGATTAGGGTTTAAGCTTAGAGTGGGCAGATCCGTCGGGCCCGACCCATTCCGCCTGGTCCGGACCATACGTCTACAAGCCCCCAAGTCTAGTATGAGATAGCGCATGGCTATATTATGCTAGACTTAAGTTCGATGGTCGCAGTGGGTGAAAGTGGAGCCGTATCTCGCATCCCGGTAGGCGTGCACTTTTGAACCGAGCGACGCAACATGGTGCGACGAAGACGCTTCAGAGCATAAGTGCGCGCCAGCGCGACAAAGAGGTGCGACGAAGACGTGCTTCGCGCACAAAAGGCGTGCGCGACAAAGAGGTGCGACGAAGACGCGTCACAAGATAAGTGTCTTGTTGTCGCGCGACAAAGAGGCGCGACGAAGACGTGCTTCAGAGCGGTCTTGTATTGCGCGCGACAAAGAGGTGCGACGAAGACGTGTCACAAGATAAGTGTCTTGTTGTCTTGGCGACAAAGAGGTGCGACAAAGAGGTGCGACGTAAGACGCGTCACAAGTAAGTGTCTTGTTGCTTGGCGACAAAGAGGTGCGACGAAGACGTGCTTCACATGGCGGTCTTGTATTGTCGGCGCGACAAAGAGGTGCGACGTAAGACGTGCTTCGCGCGCATTACATCCGTCTTTACAACCGACAGAGGACGCCTCCCTACGGCAAGTTGGTGCGAATATTTAAATTGCCTTCGATCCGCTTCCAAATACACTGCGTTAAAACGGTGGTAGATATACCGGTAGCCCCCAAGTTTGATGGTGCTACTCGTGTAGGAGCATTAAACTTATTTAATCTGCGAAAAACACTGAATGCAAAGATTAAAAGTATATGCCGCGAATCTGTGACAACTCGTATTTTCAGGTCATATTTCAAAACATTATTCATGCTTCACCATTTATCATTTATCGTAAACTAGGTTTACGTGTTCCAAATTCGCGTAACCTTAATGGTTTAGCGACGAATTCATGATCATATCATCAAGGACATTTCATATAGACTAGGTTTAGTCTACATTTTATTGGCATCATTATCATCATGTTAGTTCATTCATGATTTTTCATTTCACCTTAAACGCGTAAATTTCATATTAAATAAACGTTATCGCGTAAGTTATTATTTTGAACATTAAATCCGATACTTCCAAAAATGATCTCGATATATTTTTATACTTACTTTTAGTCTATAAAAATAATATTTTGAGTTTACCTAGTGTTTTAAATTTATTTTGTATATAAATCGTTAAATTTATATTATTACGACGTTTTTCTTCAAAACTACACGATAATTACTATATCACTCAAATTTTACAAGAAATGTATTTTTACAATTTAGATGACATCAATATATTTTATTTTGATCTATTAAAAGTTACTTTTAGCTAAAACTACTTTAAATACACAAATGTATACACAATGCAACTTACACCTATTTAGCTTACACATTTTACTTATACAATTACATACATATTAAAAGAAAAAAAAAATGTATTTTGAGATACATCCCCCCCCCCCCAAAACCGGCAACCATAGGGGATGAATCATAGAGTTGGTAGATCTTTTTTCTCTTATGTATAGATTTACACTCCACATATAATTCTCACACATTCATTCATTTCACTCAATAATTCAAGTTTCTCTCTTCCTTTCTTTGTCTCAAAACCGGCCAAGCAACAAAGGGTAGAAGAGATTCATAAATTTTTTCTAAATCAAGTTCTAAACAATCTAGTTACACTCTTATTAAAGGTTTTGAAATAAAAACCTAGGGTGTTTAGGTTAATCCTTGTTCTAATCACCTCATCAAGTAGCTTGTAAGCATATCACTTTCATTTTATATCTTTCATTTTCATTTCATATTTATTTCTTCATTTTTGGGCAAGCATGCAAGACTTATTGTTATTTATACCATTTTTACATTGTTTTTAAGAGTTTGATATATATAAGTCATCCTATATTTATCCCTTGTTATATATTGGTCTTGATGATGTCTAGGAACCCATGACACCCTAAGAAGGTGTATGGTAGGATTAGAATAGCTTTGGAGTTGTTTTGAAGGGATTGGAATAGGTTTAGTACGAGAAAAACTCTTTTCGACAAGTATAAAAAGTGGTCTGATCTTATTTTGTATTTCTGGAAAATCCGACAGTAGACACGAATTTCTGGCCTAGATAATTAGAAAATATACTTTAAAACGAATCCGTGGCCGCTTGAACGGATTAAAACGGAGTTATAACGAAGAAGTTATGAATTTTTCAAGTTTGACGACGAAATATACATTTTCGAAAATTTCAAGAAAGCAGTTTTCGTGTTGTACGAGTCAAAAACGAGTCTTAAGCTTTATAAATTATTTCGACTTATCAAAAATATATTAGTATACTTTGATACGAAGCTAAGGACGTATAATACGTAGAAAACGGATTTGTAACGACTAAAATATACACGTTTTTATAAAATTGCCGTAACTTTCTTATTTAAGAAAAACTATATTATTTTTACGAGACAAGTGTTACGGTAAACAAAACGACCATGTTGAAGGCTATGTTTAACGTAGACGTAGAACTTTTTGTAACGAGATGTCTTTTAATAAAAGTGAGATTACCAAGCATATTTTTCAAAATGACTAACCGTTTGAATAGCGGAGTTGTAATAAATTATTTTCGGTTGCTTAAACTTTGCCGAAACTCACTTTTTAAACCACATTTGGACAAAATCACCATATTTAACCTCTATTATTTTTATGTTCGAGACCTTTATGACGAAAACTCATGTACTAAAACTTCGAGATTTTGATACAAGCTTTCCAAAACCGTTGAGTTCGTTTCTTAACTTTCGACGTACACCATTTTACGACTAGCTTTTCGAAGCCATTCTTGTCACCTTCATGAAATTTCCAACGACATTATTTTACGACGAAAAGTTAAAATTTCACAATAAATCATTAAGAAACTATTGTAGGATGACATTTTGACGTAAATACTTGTAAAGTCATTTTAGAATGGTCAAGACGTCAAAAGAGTATTTTTCGACGATAAGTATTATTTTCAAAACTCGCAAATGGTATAAATAACATACGAAATGCATGCATAACATTACATCATAACTCATTACGTATCATAACATTCATAATAGGTCAAGGTTAAAGCATCACACTACATCTCGGTGTACTCACTTTTGTCATCGCCTCATTTTACCAAGTGAGTCATAGCCCCTACTCTTTTAATTGTTTTATTAAACTCTTTGGGGGAGATACATGCTCAATTATTTTCATGACATTCATGAATATTTGCAAACTATATGTTTATCCGAATCGAATGTTTAGTCATAATGGCAGCGCTTTGCATGCTTAGAATTGTCTTAGTATTATCATTGAGCTAATGATCTTGGTATATTCATTGAGCTAATGGTCTTGGTATAATCAGTGAACTAATGGTCTTGGTAGAATCAGTGAACTAATGGTCTTGGTAGAATCATTGAACTAATGGTCTTGGTACAATCCTGAACTAATGGTCATGGAACAATTTGAAACCGTACGAATTATGTGTTATAATAAGTAGCTATGGATACATTGAGTTATGCACTATTTTGTGAATTCATTTGACATCATGTGTTTGAACATTAACTCTACATATTCTGGCAGTGGGTTGTGAACACACAGGTTGCAAGTTTTGTATGGGCGGAACTTGGAACTGAGTGGATTTACAATGCCTTTCTTTGCATAAACGATTTTGAAAGGCTTTACATTTCAACACAAACCCTATGAACTCACTCAACCTTTGTGTTGACACTTTTAGCATGTTTTATCTCGTATCTAAGGCATTCACTTCATGGCATGCATTTGGACACATCATGGAGTCGAAATGACGACTGCCTCACTGGGTTTTACGACTTTAAAACATCGTTTGAATTGTAACAAACTTATTTCGGCACAAGTTGATTTTTATTTGGGACCTATACTTTGTAAACTCGATTGTTTTATTAAATCAAACGATGTGTTTTCCAAACGACACTTTAGGTCGCTCAATATAACTCGTGATTGTGGTGCTATGACAATCAATCCCGTGAATTCCATTCCACCGCAAAAGCAGTAAATGGGGTGTGTGTAATCGCAAAGATATAAAACTTAATAAAATTAAAACAATAGACAACAGATAGCATGAATAATAGAGTGCGATAGCATAAAAAAATATACAACCTATCGTGAGGTTTTTTTAATGTATAAAATAAAAACTTCGGATGGATGTACCGTGACCGCAACTAATGACGCAGATAGATTTATCGTAACCACATAGACTCGAACGCTTCGGATGATCGCAGATGTTTATACCACGGCCTTTGGTCCAGTGCGCATCATGGCGATTGACTAGCATCGTGGTTTTCGAGCGTACGCGTTCTCTGCGAAGATCTCTGAACGTACGGTCTTACGCGGGTAGATTTATCACGACTGCGGTGTTTGAGCGCGAACAGGCGTACCAATCATAAAAACATTATCTGCGCGAATTAATTCGCGTCTAAAAAATAAAATAGCTCCGATCGTGCGGGCTTTTTCTTAGGTCCAATCGTGCGGACTAAAAGATAAAATAGGTCCGATCATGCGGATTAAAAGATAAAATTTGTCCGATCGTGCGGACTGTTTTCTTTTATATGTAAAAGAAGAATAATTATGCAATTTAACAATATGCAATTTAATTGAACGTGCAATTTAACGTAAATAATGATCTTTTGATAAATAATATGGAATCCAACGTACTGTTTTATGCCACATTTAGATTTGACATCGTAGGATGCTTTTAACGATGCTTTTAAATAAATAATAACTTGGTATTAAATGTTACCGACTTGATGGGAAAGCAAGTTGTACGAGCTTTATGCTTTTCGGTAATATGAGAACACGAAACATAGTTTATTCGTGGTCCCACGGATGGCGCCAACTTGTTGAAGCATAATCTGGCGCGGGCTGGATTCAACGACTCTCCTTGGCCGTTAGTCGTCTTCTCGAGCCCTAGTAGACCTGTCAACAAAGAGAACCCGTTAGGAGTGGACCCGAGGCCGTAGCCCCGGGGTCCACCTCCGACGGTCAAGTTAGTATGCGATGTAGCATAGCATAAGTTAGTTAGGGTTAGAGATAACCTGTCATGTATTTATAGGGGATGGATTAGGGTTTAAGCGTAGAGTGGGCCGCATCTGTCGGGCCTGACCCATTCCTGCCCAGTCCGGACCATACGTCTACAATTATATTTTGCTTCAAAACATTGCAGCAAGTTTAAAGGTCACAGTACTTCAATTCATTTGGTTTCATAAACTGTAAAGAGACAAATTTAAAGTTCCTACACGAATAGATTAAACACCTTTTAAGATTGTTGGATAAGTTATCTGTCTCTTGTCGGTTTAACAAATTGCAAACACTTTGGCTATAATTAACGACAACTGATAATTAACACATAAAAGTAAACAAAATGAAACCTGTGGAGTCGAGATAAAAATCGAGCACTTCTTCTCGACAACAACAACCCTTTTAGGGACACCTTCAGATAGCACTACATGTAGCAACTGAAAGGTTTATGGATAATTATTAATATATGTATGACCGGATTCGAACTCGAGACTTCGGGATTGCACACATTACGTATGAGAATCAATGTATAAATAATCAATATATAAAATGTTATATTTAATTATTTGATCACGAAATAAATACTTAATGATATTTAATATTTGACGAGTTTTGATTATCGGTCATTAAATGTCAACGGGATATGAAGAAAAGTTAACAAGTCAAGAGAAGGTTTTAGAAATCCTCTTTTGGGCTTGTGTTTGGCCGAAAACTATAGAATCCCACATCGGATACTATAGCAATCTTGACATCTACCATAAGGCTATAAATACATCCCCATGTATTCATCCTTTGGTACACTAGATTTCAATAGAAGGCCAAACTTCTTCTTTCTTCCCTCTTGTTCTTAGGTCGACGAAGCAAAACCCCTTGTAAGGGATTTGCGAGTGTCCTTGAGCATAACAAAGGTGTTTGGTTAATCTATTGTGATTAAGAAACTAGCTTTTCTCATTGATTCGTTACTAATACATGTGTACAAGAACGAAGAGCAAATACACTTGTGTTTGCATATCTTGGGTATTCGATTTTTGATGTGGTCGAATTATATAAACCCTAATTTATTAGGGTTTAGGGTTTCTTGGTTGTTGATCTTAATTGGGGGTTTTTCATAAACCCTAATTGCATTGATTCGCAAAAGGTACGCATATACTTTTAATTCGGTTAATTAATTTACAAGTATTATTCCTATTACTTCCGCTGCATGATTTGATGATGTTTACTTGTTTACGTAATTGTTATGATTAGTAAAACCCAACAGTGGCATCACGAGCCGTTAATATGTTGTAATTAATTACCGAAACACATAAAAATTGAATCTTTATGATTATCATATGCTTTTATGGTTTCTAGGGTTTTGAAAATTGGAACCCTAATTTTTTTTTATTAATTGGGTCGATTACCCATTAATTGTTTAATTAGGTTTTATTTTTTGTAAAACTTGTAGAAACCCTAGGATTGCATGTATACTTTATGTGGTTTTCATGAATAATTGTTATGTGCCATGATTATATGCGTATCTTGGGATTATAATTGTTATGAGGAATTCATGGTGGAACATGCATGTTTTGCCATGGATTATTGTTTTGATAAATTGTTTAGTGATATACACATGTTTATTTATTTGATAATTATTGAATTGGGAAGACCTCAATTATACTAATAAAATTAGTTATGTGCTATTTGGTATACTATTGACTTTGGCTTACGCAATCGACTTGTCGATGTATGTGGCTCGTCTACCTTGTAGTTGAAAGCCCTAGTTGATGTATGCATTTTTACGCCTAGAATTGTTTATTAGGTTTTATCGAAATAATTATGCATGTGGCTAATTGTTTTACATATGTTAATTGTTGTTATATGTATATTATTTGAGTTCCTTTAATTTTATTAAAATGCCTTTTGTTTATATTGTATGACATGTTAGTAAGCAAAAGGGTTTTTTAGAATAGAAAATTAAATGGACTAAATAATGGCGAAAATTTGATTTGTTTTTCTAAGTATTAAATCTTGAACTTTTAATCGATTGATGCGATTGTACTAAATGGTTAGAACGGCTCACCCACTAGAACAAACTAAAAGGGGTTAAAAGAAGTGCGCACAATACACCGAAAGGATGCCTAAGGTTATGCTTGAACACACGGTCATCGCCTCCGTGAGTTCGATTGAGCTACCTAGTATAACCATTGTATGTATGAAGCATCTTAGTGCAAAGTTGTAAGTTTCTCAATGCATCGATTAAAACTTTGTAGAATTTAATCTTAGCAATTAAAATACAAGTAAGTTTTTTTTCGAAAATTTTGTGTTATAAGGTTGTATGCATGCTTCTTTATACATAAGTTTTGATTACACATCAAAAAATTGTACCCTTTAAAATTTAAGTTTATGCCATCTAATGATATGAAACACTTGAAGTTGTAATTTAGTTATGTGAGACCTTGAGCTAGATTACAATGACAAGGTGAATCTTTATGTTGTGTGAGACCTCAGCTTAAATAATTTGCAGTTTCTAAATTAGACAACTTAATTAAGTTAGTTAGTGAGACCTATAACTTAAGGCATAAGATGGGATAAAACATGCTTACATTTTGCATTAATTGTTTTGGCAAAATTGTAAATCCATATTTACTAGGAATTGAAAACTTGTTGGTCAATAATTGTTCTTCGACAATTACCTATTCTATACTTTCATCACTAGCAGATCAACTGATGTGGTGAAACTATGATAATGAGGGTCCTAGATTCAAGGAAAATTCTATGGTTAATATGAATATTAACCTAAGGGTATTTTATTTTCTTGAAAGATTTAATTATCGAAAATAATAAAAATTGAATTTTGTTAATTCTTTTGATTGTACTAATGCAACATTAAACCGTAAACGTAGTTTGGGCTTTGGTAAATTGATCTAGTTCTGTTTTCAAACAAATGTTTGATCAAGAAAAATTTACTAAAAGACAAACATAAACTCTTTTCCATGGAAGAAGAGTGAGACTCAATCCTATTCCTTTTCATGATTGAGAAAGGTATGATAGGAACATTAGAATTGTCTAAATTCTAATATAACTCATAGCAACTTTAATAGTTAAGAAAATTGCACACCATGTTTTCCTTAAGAGATTTCATTACCCTCTGTTTGGTGATTGAATTCTTATATGACATTTTGGTCAACTAGAAAACATGTTTGACATTTTATGAGTTATTAAATTAGAAGCTAGACTAATTACCGCAAAATTGGTAAAAGAAAAACTAGTATATTTTATCTAGTTGTTTTTGTTTTGACTAATTGAAGGTGCTATACATCATTATGGCGATGATAGACCCATTAAGGAAGAAATTGCATGCTCAATTTTTCAAGTTAATAGCATTGATGGATGATCCATCATCTACAAAGTAAAATACACTCTTTTAGTACCTAAGTAATTGTTACGAATGGTCTTTAAAAGGGGTAACAACGTAATAGCACGCTATTTTCACTGGTTAATGAAACACTTACGATGTTGTCAAATCCAGTGGGAGTATGGTGTATTATCGAATAAGACATTATTGTAACGTTGTCAATTCGGTGGGAGTTACAAGTTATTATCTTGGTAATAACTCGATTATTTCTAGATTTTCTTGAAATAATACATTACGCTCAAAATGTAGACATTCATATTCTCAAGGATAGTCATGAACGTTTCCTTGATAAATTAAGTGCTCCTACATCTACTTGTAATGCTTATATATATATGACACTATCATATTGCTCACATAAACAAACGAATGTCATGGTGTTTATCTATATGATGTTGTTCTATGCACAAGTGGGAGAAGTATTTATTGTGTGCAAAGGAACAACACATACAAATATGATTAATACATTCTCTTGATTGTAAGCTAAGCGATTAACGTTCTAATAAGATTGACTTGTTTAGAACATGTGTCAAGATTATAGCATAGACTACTTTTATGTCTTATGTCATTCAAATTATAGAAACACTTGAAGTTACATTTTAGGTTAAGTGAGATCTTGGCTAGATTGTAATCTCAAGGTAAATCTCCACTTGTCGTGAGATCGGGCGTGGATGTTTTTACAGTTTCTTAAGTTGGACACTTCATGGAATGACATAAATAAATAAAGTAATACTATCTTAAATATTTATGTATTTTTAATGACATAAATAGATAGAGTTGTATATTAACTTGAAAATTAATTAATTGAAACCATGGCGTGGTGTTCATAATAACTTTAAATTATACATGTTTATGTGTTTATGTATAAACTCACAAACATGAAGTCTTTCAAAGACTTATAATATAAAGTAAGATATTATAACTATTATGTCTTTTGACTTGGTCAAAGAATACTTATGTTATAAAACATGCAATTGGCTTGGATATTCTATTATACCATTAAGTTGACTTAGTTGGTAAATAGGTAGGCCAAAAGGAATATGTTTATCTTAAATATTGTTAGATCGTCTTACAATATTAATTCTAATGAAATACTGTATGTAAATGGAATGTTCAGTTAGAAGAATCAAACATTTGTTATATTGTTTGATTCAAGATAACAATATCTTATTTTCTTCCAAAAGTTATCAAGGTTAGAAAATTGAGTATTGATTGGATATACTTAATAAAACTCAAAACCTAGAAGATTAATAAGACACCATTTTAGTATGGAATGTGATGAATCACATTGAGTCTTATATTGAAGTTCTGATTTGTTAAAACTACTTATGGAGTAGGTTATTAACGAACAAGATTTACGAACTGTTAATGTGATTTGTAATATCCCAAAAGAAAACAATTTAGTGTTGTTCTAATTGCTAAAGTATTTATAGATAGTCTTTAAATTACAAAAGCAAGTGGGAGTTTTGTTTAGATCTTAAAGAGATTAAATTACAAAACACATAATCTTCTAAAACACACTAGTGAATAACATGATGAGGCTAAACATGAAAATGATATACTTCAAGATGATGGAATTCTCATTCATAGATCCGCAAGGATATCTCAGATATTTGATATGATGAGAAATATGAATTACAGGATCATGGTAAACCTGTTAATCATGATGATGCATTTACCTAATATTGAATTGTGGTAAATTATTCATACTATGAATGTTAAGATGCTGTCCATAAAGATAATCAACTCTGAAACTTGGTTTATCTTAATAATGATGAGTTTCTTCAAAGGAAGGAAAACCCTACTGGTTTAAATCTTTGTGTAGAAATCATTTGGACAAAATTGTACATGTGTTTAATGCATGACTTGTGACAAGATTATTAATCACATTTAAGCAATTAACTGTGATTGAATATTCTTTCCTTGACACATTAAATATATAATGATTATAATTGTCATACTTATTTTCATTGATATGAAAAATGACAATTGAATATTAAAACTCTTTCTTGTGTGATTGCTTTTACGAGGACGATAAGTAATGCAAATGAGTTTTATGAATTCACATAATTTTTGAAAATGTACAAACTGCAAGAATCCATGAATGGATATATGCATGCATCTAGGAGATGATTCTTATGTTTAACTATTAAATCCAAGTTTTGGTTTTAAATTAAAATAAGATAATTTCTAAGTATTCCTGAAAGCTAGTGGGAGTATTATGTTTATTTTCTTTAAATCTTATATGTTGTAGGTAGTAACATTCCATCTAAGATAAATGTTAGTTTAATTTGGAATGGAACTTCACTTGAAAGATTTAGAAAATAAGACATACAACCTTGGAGTATATGTTTATTGTTAGTAAACATGGCGGTATTAAATTAATGAGTCTAATAGAACATGATATATCATTTGGAAAATGGATATGTAGAACATGAATTAAATCTTTGTTTGACATAAGGATTTTTCATGTATATCATGTTATTGTTGTATCATGCTTGAATGCAAGATGATTTGACAACATTGATATCTAATGAAGTTATTAGATAACTAGTGTAATGAATATTCTAGTAGAGTATGTTTGAATCTAGAATTACATTCCTCAACCCGAATTGCTCTCAAAATTCTATGGATGAGCAATACAAGAATTGTTACAGAATTGTCATAGCCAACAAACTTGAAAGTTTGGAAGGCATCAAACATTACACTATAGATATTGAAGTTTACGGAGATTTTAAAGAGCATATTGTTGTTTGTATACAATGATGCTGGTTTAATTGAGATGATACTCATTACTAGTCATGGGAGGATTTCATCCTTGTAAATGGCCATGTGAACTAGTTGTGCTCAACTAAGAGCATAGTTGCATTATACAATAAAGAATAAGAATACTTTAAACTTTAAAATGTTTGAAAGTTTGATTGTCATAAATTGGTGCTTGAGGATGTCACACATTTTATGAAATATTATGTGGCAATATCAAGATATTTTGAATGCATACATACAAGAACTTCACTAGTTGAATTCTTGAAATAAGTATTCTCAAAATTCCGATAGATCAAAGTTAGTTGAAATTATGCCTTGTCAACAAGTATGATTGTCATTACTTGAGGCATAATTCATTAACCAATATTATCATGCATTGATCTATTTAGTATTTGGATAAGGGATGTTATGAACAAATATTATTTAAATGAAATAAAATATTGGTTATGTTTATTTTTCATTTTCTTAATATTATATCCTATATTTGCATGTTTAATCCGTGAATAACTTATGTTATTCTAAAAGTCCGTTGTCGATCAATGATGTGGGAATGTCATTTAATTAAGACAAATATGAGTTTTGGTAGAATATACTTTAAGTATATTGATGCGTGGGACATGCCAAATTCACATGATATTCAATGAATTGAATATAGGACAGATCCCAAGTTTACATGATGATACTTTATGGATCTTTGTCATTAAGTATATCATGAAGTGTTTATCCTCGGACTTGAGATACCGGATAATCATTATGAATGTAGTGCATTTGTGTAAGATAGTCTAACGCTATCCGTAATCGGTAGTTATAAGGGCTATTTTCGGAAGTGTTACAAAGTTCATGAGTTATGTTTGTAGTCAAGAGAATTTGTTCTTTTGAATTTGTTTCAAAGCATAATACTATATTTGGGCCCTCGTAGGGTTGACAAGATGTTTGTAAGGCCTTACCCAAGATCTATCTCGAATACGCTCGATGATTTGGTAATCTTGTTCAATCAAATACAACGAGAAATGAATATTAACTTATGAAATGACTTGATCCATATTCATAGTTAATGTAGTATTAGTAACAAAAGGATAAGTAAAATGATGAATCATTAAATGGTTTTTCCAGGAGACCATACTCGATTTGATCCGGGGCATTGGCGTGTTAAAGCTAGACTAACCAATGTCATTACTATATTAAGTAATATCCAGTGGAGCCGAAAGGTTTATGGATAATTATTAATATATGTATGACCGGATTCGAACTCGAGACTTGGGATTGCACACATTACGTATGAGAATCAATGTATAAATAATTAATATATAAAATGTTATATTTAATTATTTGATCACGAAATAAATACTTAATGATATTTAATATTTGACGAGTTTTGATTATCGGTCATTAAATGTCAACGGATATGAAGAAAAGTTAACAAGTCAAGAGAAGGTTTTAGGAATCCTCTTTTGGGCTTGTGTTTGGCGAAAACTATAGAATCCCACATCGGATACTATAGCAATCTTGACATCTACCATAAGGCTATAAATACATCCCCATGTATTCATCCTTTGGTACACTAGATTTCAATAGAAGGCCAAACTTCTTCTTTCTTCCTCTTGTTCTTAGGTCGACGAGCAAAACCCTTGTAAGGATTTGCGAGTGACCTGAGCATAACAAATGTGTTTGGTTAATCTATTGTGATTAAGAAACTAGCTTTTCTCATTGATTCGTTACTAATACGTGTGTACAAGAACGAAGAGCAAATACACTTGTGTTTGCATATCTTGGGTATTCGATTTTTGATGTGGTCGAATTATATAAACCCTAATTTATTAGGGTTTAGGGTTTCTTGGTTGTTGATCTTAATTGGGGGTTTTTCATAAACCCTAATTGCATTGATTCGCAAAAGGTACGCATATACTTTTAATTCGGTTAATTAATTTACAAGTATTATTCCTATTACTTCCGCTGCATGCTTTGATGATGTTTACTTGTTTATGTAATTGTTATGATTAGTAAAACCCAACAGCAACAACCCCATCGTGACATATAGTTTAAAACAAAACTCCGATACAACTTCTTGTCTTCTCAATAAGACATGTACAAACCCGAAAAAGTTAAAAGTCATGCACGGGAAGAGGTTCCCTGTCCTTAAAAGGTGTTTACGTGCTCGATTCGCTGTGAGCCTCGTACGTAACGACCCCAGGATTGATGCAGTCTCGCGTTGTGTATCATCAGCGAACAAATACAACGCAATGTAAATGGTGGTAGCATATCATCGTATGGCAATGTAGAAACAAGAAAACGATGTAATGTTTTAGAAGCAACTCACAATTTTGTATATCTCATTTTTCTGATATATCTTATATGTACACAAGTACTCTCTTTATATCAATAAATCAAGGCCAAGATGTGACACAATTTCATGGCTAAAATTATGGATTATGGAGATGACGGTTTCAACCATAATTGATTACCAAGTCAAGTTCCTCGTCCCTTTTAGTCAGCCCATGTAACTGCTTCTACTCTCTTGCCCACTATTTTAAACTAAGTACAAATAGTTGCTGCTTCAACAACTTGTACATATTGCTTCATAGGTTTAAAAGTTCAAAGCTCCTCAAGGCTTTAAACCTCCACCAATAGCCTTTGTTTCTAACTTAGTATTAAAATTACTATAAGTCCAACTATACAAACTTAGTTTTATTTCAATATTGGACACACATATAAAACTTGCCAAACTCACATTGATTTCCAACAGTCACGACCATATATACTCGTCATTACTCATTATAGTACCCCCTAATTACTCATTATAGTACCTCCTATGCAGTCAATACTCACTACCATGAACACTGTTTTAAAATTTAGAAGTGGGCAGTATTAATATTATTACTGCATTATCTACTCGTATAAAGTAAAAAAAGTCTACAGACACCTTCTATAACTTTGACTACAACTTTGACTTGCACTGTATGTACATTGACCAACTACAAGTTTGCTTTAGGTAAAATAAGGAAATCTTTGCATGCCTTATGAAACTTTAGTTGGCAAGAGTACAAGAGTAACGCACATACCTTTCATAAAAAAATTAAAATGGGGAAACCAACCGGGTGGTCTCATCACGACCGATCACACGATTAATATGTGAGAGATTATTTACGTTAAATTTTAAAGATAAAAAAGCTGGCAGCTAGCGATCTTACATTAACTGGTTTCACAATTAACATGTGAAAAGAAAATCATGTAAACAAAATAAAAAAAGAACATGAAGAACATAATTAGTGAACATGTGACCTCCTCATTATGCTAAATGCCTTCATCAATGTGAAGCGTGTGGCGATGAGTTTTTTCTCATCACATTATCTCCACGTCACCATTTAACATTTTACTTCTCATGTTTTTAACCAATGTTGCACGTTCCTTCTCATTCACTTAACGTTTCTCCATTCCCACTGAGGTGACATCCATTCCCGCAACTCACAAGTTATTTATTTGTTATTTATTATTTTTTTAACGGCAATAAATTTATATTTATACCTATAAGAAAGACATGTACAATAATGTTGAAAGGACTTCGACAATGATAAAGACCACGCCTAAGATTTATCCGAAAATCCCCCCACCTATACCATATCCATAAGATATAGACGATGAAGTATGCAACTCATACCCTTGTTGGGTTGCCAAGAGTACCACTTGGAATAACACTTTACATATTATAAACTATTTAGTCTCTATATATCCTATAACAAATGTTAATTGTGTGTGACACAATTTTTTAAAATGTAAATAAAAACCGATATATACCTTTTCTTACTTTTACCAGAATTTTTCTGATTGGTCAAAATGTGGAATTAGACATTAATTTGTTACCAATTATATTAGTAAGATGATCAATTGTTACATAACAAAGGAATATAACTATATAAAGATTGAAGTCTAGTTAGTATTATGAATTATGAATTAGAAAATAAATTATTAAATATGACAATTAATGAAAATGTTGTTAATCATTTATTAGGATAATTATATCAAAATGTACTCAACCTGACATGTTATTTTCCGGTATGTACCAAATTAACCTCAAATCAGCGCCTCTCACATGTTGCGAGGGAAAACTATCTTCTTATTTATATTACTATCGTAAATGCATATATGTATAATTTTTATTACATATTATGTATATCACTAGGTCGGTGTACTTAAACAAGTATTCATTTAGGAAAGTATCGAGCTTATAATTTACTGATACACAAAAATGGCAAAATTAGAAGTTATATACTAAATAAGAAAACAAATGAAACACATAAAACATAAGGCTGGGCACAGTCGACAAAAACAAATCAGTCGGTCACCCCAAAATCCCTCCCACGACCGATGTTAATATAGGTCATCTCGACTGTAGGGCTTGGGTCATCAAATCGGTCGTGGCTTCAAAATGTGGATATCGGTTGTTTTTTCGACCGATAGTATACGCACCAAAATATGTCCCATTTGATATTTAATTAAAAAAAACTTGGCCATCGATCGCGACAACTCTACGTGTTTGGTCACGGAGAGAAAAAGGCGATGTCTTGCAGTGACCCAGGTCACGAGTGTCAAATTTAATAAGTAATTATTTTTATTTATTGTAAGGTTTAATGATAAAAACATAACAAATTAAATAATCCAAATCTTGAGAACAAGAAAGTAACAAACAATAATTAAATAAACAAAAAGAGCAATATTGTGTTGGATGCATCAAGCAATAACATATTAAATAAAATTAAATACTGACTGAAGTAACCAACGGTAACATAAAAACTTTGGAAGTATTTTCGAGGGGCATTTTTGTCATAAGTACTAACGGATCACTACTTAAAGCAAACACATTCAACTGAACCTGCAACTCAACTCAACTCACCACTTAAACTTACTTTTGCTTTTTAGGGTTTTCACCATTGCTGTGTTTTATCCCTTTTTATCTCATTGGTTATCTCATTTTCATTCTCTTTTGCTTTCTTGTTCATACCCAGTTTCCAATTTTTTTCATTTTTTTTTTGTTGTGTTGTCTCATTGTCACAAAAAGACCCATTTTGAACAAGCAAGAATCCAAGAATCTTGAACTCATTTGTGTCTTTTTTCCACCTTTAAAGAACCCATTATTCTATTTTTTTCTGGTAGAAAAAAGAACCCATTTTTAAGAAGAAAGTGTTCAAGAATCTTGAACCCATTTGTGTTTGGATTCAATCTTGATTCTTAAACACATTTGGAGTGATAAAGATTCAAGAATCTTGTTGGGTTGTGTTTGGTTTTTCAGATATTGAAAAGGGTATTTTTTGTTTTGGTTGGAAGATATGGCTGAAGCTCCAAAAGCAGAAGATATTACTCATCTTCCAACTGATCAGCTTCAGGGTTTAGAGTATTGTATTGACTCAAATCCTTCATGGGGTATGTAAAGTTTTTATAAAATTTATAAAATTTATGAAATGTATAAAATGTATGAAATTTATGTACTTTATGATGCTAATTTGAGCTTTTGTTAATAGGGGAAACCATAGCTTTGGGGTTTCAACATTACATCTTGTCTTTAGGGACTGCTGTTATGATTCCAACTTTTCTTGTTCCTTTGATGGGTGGTAATTCTGTAAGTCGTTTTCGTACGAAACTTGCATAAAATAGTTGTTCCTTGTGTGTAAATGTGGTTTAACACTTGTACAATGGAATGTGCAGGGTGATAAGGTGAGGGTCGTGCAAACATTGCTTTTTGTTCAAGGGATTAATACATATTTGCAAACGCTTTTTGGAACAAGATTACCGGCTGTGATTGGGGGATCATGGGCTTTTATGGTTCCTATTATCTCAATCATCCATGACCCGTCTCTTGCCGCTATTGGAGAACCTCATATGGTAAATCTAAAGCTATAAACTTGATGATGATGTTTTATTGTACTTTTGTTGTAATGGGCAATAATTTGGATACATTGAAAAGTAGGAATGGTGTTATATGAGTCTTGTGTAAAACCTGTTTTTTTAACTTGAACATTTTCATGTTTTACCCAAATATCGGGACCAACACATAGGTTTTGATGTTTGTAATCTTGTATGCTGTATATTGTGAGCATAGTCATATCTCCATTTTAAGGGGCAATTTGTAAGTCCCATCTACTAAAAGCCATTACTTGTTAGCAGTGCCAAATTTGTTGTATGGCCAATTCATAAGAATACAAGAATAGGGGATCATAAGCAACATCAGTGGGCCTCATATGTCCTTATGTATCTTACTTTGTTGAATTTTATTGGTTTTTTTGGCTCCATTTATTTAAGTATTTTTCTGGATTCTTATATGATGATTTCATATAATTTTAGGCGTACTAAATAAAAATGGTAATGGTCAAAGCAGATCAACAAATAAACGGACTCCATGTGTATGCCTTTACATTGAGTCAAGTTTTCACCTTATCGGTTTTTTTAGCAAAGTTATCATGTTACATAGTTCAACATAGTGTACATGTTCTCAACATAGAACATGATCTTTTTTAGCAATAGAAGAGGAAAAAGAATACAAACATGTTCACAAGGTTTGATGATGGCTTGTTTGCACTTGCAGAGATTTCTTGCTACAATGCGAGCTATACAAGGTGCACTTATAGTAGCATCGAGCGTGCAGATTATCTTGGGGTATAGTCAGCTGTGGGCTATCTGTTCAAGGTGAATAATTCACTTTCATAGAGCAATAATGTTTCTACTCAGCTTATTTTTATCTGATCAAATGCTTACAGAATTTCGTTCATTTCAGATTCTTTAGCCCTGTTGGAATGGTTCCAGTGATTGCATTGGCAGGTTTCGGTCTCTTTGACAGAGGATTTCCTGTGGTATGAATACTTGATTAGTCTTAGTTTGACTTTATAGACTTTTTTATGGACAATATTTGACCTTATAAGTCAAAGCATTCTCAGTTGAAAATGTGTAAAACTACACACATCCTTTTTTTCCATGAGAATAATTTCAATAATTATAGCAAACTTGATTTATTAACTAATACTCTGTATCTCATCAACTTTGAAGTGGCAAAGAAAAATATTTGACTTCCAAAGTCAACAAGTATCATGTTTTGACACAGTACCTTAATCCTGTACTGAATATGTGTATAGGTTGGACGATGTGTGGAGTTTGGCATACCGATGCTACTTCTTTTTGTCTTATTCTCTCAGGTATTGCCATTGTCTTTTCAGTTGATCAGATTTAAAAACTATCTATAAGGAATAAAATATTTAACCTTCCTGTTTTTGATTTTCCGGTGGAAAACAGTACCTGAAACAGTTTCAAGCAAAGCAGTTGCCCATATTGGAGCGGTTTGCGCTTCTTTTGACCATAGCGGTTATCTGGGCATATGCACACTTACTAACTGCTAGTGGTGCATATAAACACCATCCAGAACAGACTCAAATGCACTGCAGAACCGATAAAGCTGATCTTATATCTGCTGCACCATGGTTAGATATTTGAGTCATTAATCTTAGAAATTTGAGTGAGCGTTCTTGATGAAATGAAATGTAACATGCTTCTTTATGCAGGATAAAGATCCCGTATCCGCTTCAATGGGGTGCACCAACTTTTGATGCGGGACATGCTTTCGGGATGATGGCTGCAGTTTTAGTCTCCCTTGTTGAGGTGAATTTCTTGTTTGATATATACACATTCAACAAAAGCATAAATCTTTGAGGCTCATTCTTTCTCGTTCTTCATATAGTGGTGATATTGACGAATTTTTGTTTTACAACAGTCAACTGGTGCATATAAAGCAGCAGCCCGGTTAGCAAGCGCTACGCCACCTCCTGCTCATGTTCTCAGTCGTGGCATCGGGTGGCAGGTCATCATAAAATCCATCAAACATCTTGTAGTAAACTAAAAGGTCTTGCATATACTTAGACCACCACGAACAGAACTTTAATATAATTATTATCATCATGCAGGGAATCGGAATTCTTTTGAGTGGTCTCTTTGGAACAGCAACTGGTTCAACCGTTTCTGTGTAAGTGTTTCTCATATTCGACTAATACTATTTATAACAAAAACTTTAGACATGAACTAAAACATAAATCTTCATGAAACAAACAGAGAAAATGTCGGTCTTCTAGGAAGCACTCGTGTAGGTAGCAGAAGAGTCATTCAAATCTCAGCTGGTTTCATGATCTTTTTCGCGATATTAGGTAAGTCAACACATCCTACAACAACAACAAAATAAGACATTTCTTTATCCTTGTTATGTTTATTACTTATCTTTTTTTATGACCTCCAGGAAAATTTGGAGCTTTATTTGCTTCGATACCTTTCCCAATTTTTGCCGCGGCATACTGTGTGCTATTTGGTCTTGTGGGTGAGCATCTAATCCATTTCCTAAGATTAAAAACACTGTGAAAAATGAAGACTAAATTAATCTTTTTTATGTTTTATTTCCTAGCTTCTGTTGGGTTGTCATTCTTGCAGTTCACAAATATGAACTCGATGAGGAACTTGTTCATCGTGGGTGTGTCTTTCTTCCTTGGCTTGTCTATTCCTGAGTACTTTAGGGAGTACACAGCTGGTGCTCTTCATGGTCCTTCACATACAAAAGCCGAATGGGTAAGTTGGTCTTTTTATGTCTATTTTTTCAAGGTCTTTTTACATAAGAAAACCAAAAGTGTAATGTGGTCTTTTTCATATCTTTTTTCGTGTAGTTCAATGATTTCCTCAACACTATCTTCTTCTCCTCCCCGACGGTGGCGTTAATGGTGTCGGTGTTTCTTGACAACACACTCGAGTTGAAAGACAGTGCGAAAGATAGAGGAATGCCATGGTGGGCCAAGTTTAGATCATTCAAAGATGATAGTCGAAATGAGGAGTTTTACACCCTTCCCTTTAACCTTAACCGGTTCTTTCCACCATCATGAAGTTTTCTGACGGCTGAAAGTTTTACATTCATTTCGGGCAGCAAGGGTAGTATTATCATTTTGCTAGATGATTGTGCTGATCACAATCTCTTATGGTTAAGAAGGGGGGATGCTAAGAAAGTTTGCGATGTGTTATTTTTCATGAGAGCATGATAGGTTATTGTTTTAAATTTCATTTATTTCATGTAAATTTTTTTGTCCAAGTTTATTCAAATTTATGGAATTAATTTTGAGCCTATTACTTATTGAATTGTCAATTTAAAGTAAATTCAACATTTTAGGTCTGAATTTAATCAAAATCATTTATATAATCTCTCTAAAATGTATACAATAAAAGAATGTTCCTTTGTGCTTAACGAAAGTACAAAAAGAATTTCAATCAAAAAGTGGGAAAGTATGTTCTCACTGGAACTTGCACATACATTCATGGCATCTTGGTTGTTTATAAATGCTTCGTCCCCAACCCCTCAATCGCACAGTTTGTGCTTCAGTGATCATGTTTGTTACTCTGGCCTCAAAATCTTTCCAACTTATGGTATGATTCTCTGACAAGATTTCCGCTAATCTCATCTTGCTAGGTCTTAGTGTTGGAGCTCGACCACCACCATAATATGTGCGGAAACCGGAGACTAGTGAAGATAGCTGACTGCCTGAATCCGTTAAAGCAAATACATCCGCAGTGGCACAGGCAATAAAATCCAGTGCGGCTAGCTACAAACCAAAGTCAAAATTTGTCACACGTTCCAAACATTTTATTAAGACATGATTCCAAGACTCATTTAATATAAAAATGAGGATTTACCTGAGAAGAAAAGTTTTTGAACGGTGCAAGTTCATTTGGGGTGAGGAGATCCTCTTTTGTGATCAGACGAGGATACAAATTAGTCAAAGGCAGCATCCTTGACTCTCCTCCATATATTTGGGATCCAGCTAGATAGATATATGTATCACTTGTGAAACCGAGAGCAGAAAGAACGAGTGCAGCTTCTTCAGGTGTTAATGGACATCTTCCTGAACTCCTTAGTTCTTCTGCAGAAATAGGCCTACAACCATATACCAGTACAAATTCAGGAGAAATTGCAGTAATACCTCCATGGTTTGTTCTATTATTTTTATGTTTTTCAGTATTTATAGGTTGGTATTCCTATAAGTTTGGTGAAAACTTTCTTAGAAACCAATAAATGCCCAATTGACAGTAATGACCATTAATGAGTTTCCCGAATTGCCCTTGACAACAACTGCATGGACCATTATTCGGCACCAGAAATCAATAAAGGGCATCGCATATAGAAAACGGGGAGATTTTGTCTTTTGACCTATTTACTTAAGAATGGCGGATGTGGGTTATGTTTTATCTCAAACGGGTCAATAAGCATAAAACCACTTAAACTTTATTCAAAACTTTATATTCTCATTGAAATAATATAACTCACGCCATCATATTGACACAGTAATATTTATGAAAAGGTTTTAACTTTTTGGATAAAAATTGTTGATAAATCTAACCCATATCCATTTGTACCAAAAAGATACCCGTTTTGACATGAACCTGTTTGACCCATTACCCAACCCGCTCAGCCCGCCCAGAACTTACTCACTTTGACATCTTCAATCGTTGCATGAGCAAAGGAAAGTGGTCTTCCCGGTAAGCTTCGAGTTCGGTTTTCTCGAGCTGTCCACCACCAAACTCACATAGAGAGTAGGCTACCATGTCAACTTCAAACCTCAAGTGCAAAGCAATATAATTAACTGGCTTCTATCCATATCAGTCCCATTTGACTGAGGACTCGTGATGAAGTTTCCTAGTAGTTGCTTATCTAATTTGGTTCTTGGTTTATCATATTTTCTTATCCTCCTAATCAACAATGCACCGGTTTCTTGAATTTTGGGCACAAACTTCAAAGCATGATAATTACATTTGCATCTTAGTCTCTGCAACAAAATTCTAAGAGTTATTATTTGGAAAAAAAAAAACTTTGAAAAACTATAAAAATGGATGTTTTGATTTCTAACCTGAAGATCAGAAGGTAATGGGTCAAAGCCAAGTCGGTTTCCGTATCCAAGAAAATGAACAACTCCATTTTTTAACAATATTGGGAGTATTTTCTCGATATATTCAGCTGGTGTTGCCTCTTTACTGATATCTGCATCAGTTACCTGAAAATCAACAGAGAAAACATTATTTTTTGTGAAAATTGACACCCAGTTTTTATCGTGTGCCATAATTCTTCAGTCCTGTTATATCTGCAACAATTTTCATTTTAGGCCTTTTTTTTGGGAGATTTCAAAGCTACACCTATCTGCCCATTGTCATGCTATTGTCTTTCGTCTATAGGATCCTCTTATTTTGTATTACTGAAGGGCATATAAGGTATTCGACTAACATTAAAGTAACAGGTACTCATATTAAAGTTAAAAGGACGACATACCAGACTACCGATTTTCTTAAAGTCAAGTGATTGCAAACGAGGAGGAAGATCCTTTACAATGTTGACGTCATCCTTTAACGTTTTTATGAAAAAGTCTTCTTGATATATATCGCCAAACTGGCTGAATCACACAAACAGGAATCGGACATAAATTTCTCACTTCCCATAAGACAATGGTATAAAAATGTAAAATCAAAAAATAATCGATTCGCAGACCTGGGGTCCTTCCACACGTTGCTGAAAAGAAACCTTGGTATAACTAATGTTGCATTTAATAACGATGCTACAGAACAGCATTGCATACCTACATGTAAAAGAACATTTTTTCTTGTAAATGAATACATGGAAATTACAAAAGAAAAAAAAAAACAAAAAACAAAAAAAGGTTTACTTACAGCCACCCGTTGTTGGTTTAAACCTCCATTTGCGCTAACCAGGATATAACCATTGTTTCTTTGAAGATTTTCTGTCCTAACAACATTAACAAATCATGAAACATATCATGCAAAAGACAATATAATTTAACATGAAATTTTTGAAGTAGGCAACTTTTCGAAAAGAAGAGGTCAAGTTTGACTTTCATGGTCAAAGAGACAATTAAAAAATCTAGCATATATGGGTATTTTGCATCCATGAAATCCCACATAACGAACGCTTTAGAAGTGAAAACTAGTTTCGTATACAATAAAAGTCAAAGGGTGCTTCAGTTGCCCAAACTGAATGGGTTATACAAATGACCAAAATACAGTACATCAGTCTTTACCGGCTCGTGGTAAATCCTTCCTATCTGCACAAGGACTCCATACTGATGCTTGCCGATAAGACTCCTTCCAAAACTTTGATTCGTCTTGTTTAAGCTCTCTCTGCAAAAATACATATCAATTAAGTTTATATATAATACAAGAAACCAAAACTATTCATGCAACCGTATGCAAGGGTCAAACAGAAAGTCAAACCTCTACAAGAGCACTAGAAGCCATGCTTGCAAGGCGACCATACATCTGTACCACATTTTTGCTGCCATCATCACCTAACTTTAAGAACAAAGTTGATAGCGCATTAGCTTATGAGAATAGTAAAAAGCACATAAACACATAAACATAAACACATACCGTGTCACTAGAATTTTTCTCGGGCATGGAATTACTTTGTGTAACCACAGAAGGTTCAAAAATGGAACCCATAATAGAATCCAACAGAAAAAGAAAACCCATCAACGCAAAAGTGAAAACAATCGAAGAAAAATGTTTTTGTAACCAATTATGCCTTTTACCAACATAACCACCCTTAAAAGACCCCAATTTCTTATGATCACTTCCATGCACCGCTTTCTGATACTTAAACTGATATCTAAACGACTCCAACGACGAATCATGATCACTTTGTTTAAACCCTTGCTTCCCCATTATGCGCGTTCACATAAAATATTACATACACGTTATTTCAACTTACGTAACATCCTATATGGGAATACTATATTACTATAATTCAACTATAAATAGTTAAAATGATAATGTCAAAGTTAGTTGTGACTTGTGAGAAAACTAATAAAAAGATCAAAAGGTGGCATCATATACTGGATTATAAGTTAAGCTAAAGTTGGTGAAAATGAAAGGCAAACAAGAGATAAATAAAGTATAAGAAATAGTGATACATGAGGTTGCTTAAACTGACCTGTTCATGAGACTTGTATACATTTTATAAGATCAAATATCACATCTGAAAAGGAACCAGTTGTATGCATTTTAAAATGTTGAAGCTTTTGTGACAAGAATATATCACCATCAGAAGTTGTAGTGAAGTTGCTTTTGAATGTTGATGGTTTGCAAAGAATTAAAAACACCAACTTAATTAACCAACCGCTGAGAATTTGGCGTGCTCTTTTTTTTAGCGTAAATTTATAAGTTTATAGCAACCCTTTTTGGATCCTTTGGTGATTTTACTCACATATGGAGTACTATATATATTGGCTAGGTCAAAGTCCCATTGTTACTACTTATTACTATACTATTATTATTATAACAAAATTGAGATTTTATTTTACCCTAAATGTGTTCTTAACTATATTTCACGAAACATCAAAATGGAGCTACACGAGGATTTTATTGCAAAATTAGGCACACAATAAAAAGAGTAAATTTCATTTTTGGTCCCTAAGATTTGGCCAAATTGCAGGATTGGTCCTTAAGGTTTTGAAATGCAACGGTGATCCTCATTTTAAAGTTTTTGCTGCATGTTTGGTCCCTGATCAACATCAAATAACTAAAGTACCCATGTCTTCTTCTTTTTCTATTTTCTTTTCTGTTTTCTTATAAAATGGTCCTTGTGTTGTGCCAGGTTTTACAAATTTAGTCTCGAATTTCTTTTTAAATATTTATTTAACTATTAATATTAGTATTATTTTTTTTAAATTCAAAAATATTCAAAAAAATATTAAAAAAGTATTCAAAGACATTCCAAATATTCAAAAAGTACTCAAAGACATTCATCCATTTTTATACGTTTTCATTCATTTTTATACCTTTTCGTAGTTTTTATACGTTTTTGTCTGTTTTTATAAGTTTTTCTTACGTTTTCATACGTTTTTATGTGTTTTATACGCTTTCTTACATTTTCATAAGTTTTTATACGTCCATTTTTACGTTTTTATACGTTTTCAACGCTTTCATGCGTTTTCATCCGCTTTTATACGTTTTTGTCTGTTTTATACGTTTTCATCCGTATTCATATGTTTTTGTCATTTTATATATTTTTTCTTACATTTTCAAACGTTTTTATCCGTTTCGTACTTTTTCATACGTTTTTATCATTTTTATACATTTTCGTTCGTTTTAATACGTCTTAATCTGTTTTTATACGTTTTCGTCCGTTTTATACGTTTTTTATTGTCTTCACACATTTATCTTTCGTTTTCATATGTTTTTATCCATTTTATACATTTTCATACGTTTTCATCCATTTTTATATGTTTTCCTTCGTTTCTATACGTTTTCATCCGTTTTTATAACTTTTCGCCCGTTTTATAATTTTTTCTTACATTTTCATACGTTTGTATCCGTTTTATACGTTTTCATATGGTTTAATCCGTTTCATTCGTTTTTATATGTTTTCGTCTGTTTTTAGACGTGTTTCCTACATTTTCATATGTTTTATCCGTTTTCATCCATTTATACATTTTCGTACGTTTTCATCCGTTTTGTTATGTCTTCGCCGTATAAAAACGTAGGAAAACATATAAAAACGGACAAAAACGCATTAAAACCGGATGAAAACATATAAAAATGAACGAAAGCGTATAAAAACGGATAAAAATGTAAGAAACACATAAAACGGACAAAAACGTATAAAGACGAACGAAAACGTGTAAAACGGATTAGAACATATGAAAATGTATAAATCGGATAAAAGCGTATGAAAACGGACGAATAAATATAAAAATGAATGAACACATGTAAAAACGGATAAAACATATGAAAACGTAAGAAAATGTATAAAACAAATAAAAAAGTATGAGAATGTGATAAGGTTTTAAAAGGTACCATTTTGAGGGGTCGTTTTAACCCTTATTTGATCACTTTTGTATCCGTTATTACTTAATATCGTTCCTTTTCACTTTTTAGGTCTCTTGAAGGCAAAATGCTAGAATGGCACTTATTTGGACGAAAAGGAGCGAATATACGAAGAAAATGGCCAAAGTCGAATCGAGACACTCAAAGTCCTGAAATGTAAGGCGGCGGCGCCATCAAGAATCGCGACGCCGTCGGAGGATTTTGACGGCTCGTGTGAAATTGCATGTTTTAGAGGACGGCGTCAGTTATGGAGGAGTAGGCCGTCGCAACTCGGACGGCCTAGATGTGACCCGACGGCGCCGAGTCGAAGAGACGGCGTCACGTGCATAAGGTGACGTCGTCGCAAGGTTAACGTGGCCAAGACGAAACCCTAATGATTGCGACACGACGCGCCACAAAACATAAGTGACGCCGTCGCATATGTAATATTATATATAGAATCCGAATTTTTCAAGATAGAGAGTAGTCTTTGGGGAGTAAAACCTAAAACCGAACCAAAGTCGTCTTGTACAAGATTTTAGGTTCCAAACCCTATCTTACATCAAGATAAGTGTTTACTTCATCAATTCAATTATGTCTTTGATTGATTGTGTGTATGCTTGCGTGTTTACCATGTCCGGCTAAATTACTTGTGTGTTTGCTTAGGGAATATGAAACTTAATTATTGAATATTGATTGGTTGTTTCTTATCTTAGTTGATTAATGATCTAGTAATGCGATAGGTCATTCGTTGTGTACTTAATGCTTGATTCATCTTTGTGAACCTTAGAATATAATTACCTGAGTAGTTGTAGGCTAAACCATCCAAAGAGTGCCTTAGAGTAAGAGTTTATTATCCCTAGTGGGTTTTGTAGACGAGACCCTTTGGTAAGTTCAAAGAGTTAGGGAGAAACGCATACCCTACAACCTTAGACACACAACTTAATTATTGAATATTGATTGGTTGTTTCTTATCTTAGTTGATTAATGATCTAGTAATGCGATAGGTCATTCGTTGTGTACTTAATGCTTGATTCATCTTTGTGAGCCTTAGAATATAATTACCTGAGTAGTTGTAGGCTAAATCATCCAAAGAGTGCCTTAGAGTAAGAGTTTATTATCCCTAGTGGGTTTTGTAGACGAGACCCTTTGGTAAGTTCAAAGAGTTAGGGAGAAACGCATACCCTACAACCTTAGACACACAACGCAACTAAGAATAAGGACGTGACAATTCAACCATCAATAGGAGATAATTAAGGAGTATTAAAACCTAAGTAAACACATCTTTAAACTATCATACGAGCACACAATAATTAGACATAGACTACCACCACCTAGTTTAGATAATTAGATAATAGTAGAGTAATCGGTAGAAATACCAACCCCCCAAATTCAAACCCCGAGATTCGTACCTTTCAATTTCCTAAAAACATAAAAAAGATAAAAAAAATAATCTTCCTCAACCCCAACCTTAGCGTAGTAACTTCTCACTATCATTCCTATTCCCCTAGAGAACGATATCAATACCCGTGGCTTACCCTAATACTACACTACAACGATTAGGTTCACTGCCTAGGGTGTTGAAAAACTTGCTCGACGAAAAGGAAGTTCCTTTGACCCCGAACGACGCGTGTAGCGTTATCAGAATGTAAGAACAAAAATAAACGGATCAAAATGTATAAGAACGGACGAAAACGTATAAAAATGGACGAAACGTATAAAAACGGATGAAAATGTATAAAAACATATGAAAAAGTAAGAAAACGTATAAAAACGGACAAAACCGTATGAAAAGTATAAAATGAAAAAAAATCATATGGAAACGTATAAAATGGAAAAAAACATATGGAAAAGTATTAAAACGGACGTAAACATAATAAAATGGACGAGAGTGTATAAAAATAAACGAAAACGTATAAAAATGGACGAAAATGTATAAAAACGAATGAAAACGTATAAAAACAGATGAAAACGTATAAAAGTGAACGAAAAGGTATAAAAACGCATAAGAATGTATGATAACGTATAAAACGGATAAGAACGTATGAAAAATGTATAAAAAAGTAAGAAAAACGGACGAAAATGTATAAAAACGAATGAAAACGTAAGAAACGAATAAAAACGGTATTTGAATATTTTTGGAATACCTTTGAATATTTTTTGAATATTTTTGAATTAAAATAATACTAACATTAATAGTTAAATAAATACTAATACAAAAATAAATTCAGGACTAAATCCGTAAAACCTTGCACAACACAGAGACCATTTATGTAAGAAAACAAAAAATAAAATAGAAGAAGATGAAGACAAGGGTATTTTAGTAATTTGATGTTGATCAGAGACCAACCATACAACAAAAACTTCAAAATAAGGGCCATTATTGTAATTTTGAAACCATAGGAACTAAACCTATAATTTGGCCAAACCTTAAGGACGAAAAATGCAATTTACTCTCAAAAGCTGCAATAAATATGTATGTTTGGAACATGTTGCCATGCTTGGACAATAACTACTCCAAAGTATACTATAGATTTTTGCTAGACGCCAAGTAAGTATATTGTCACGGAGTCATTCATTCGACCTCGTGTGTTGTCTAAGGACTAACTATCCATCCTGCGTATTATAAAGGTTCACTGGTTTCGTCTTGTCTTGGACTCATCAAGGGAGCGGCTCCAACTCCCTGCCAGTGTAGGGCTACATCGAGTGCTTTACTCGTGGCACGTACTACACCTTTACCGTGGGTACTCTAACAAGACCAACATGATAAACCAGGAACCCACGCATTCAGCAACACTTCCTAGCAAAACCTGACCTTCAGAATTTGGCTCGTGATATTCTCCCACCACCAATTCATGCACGACCTCGTGCATGGTCATTCGTCTCGATGAACGACTTCCTTCAGATGATTTGGATTTACTCTGGTTTCAATTCATGTTTTATATATTCGACTTTCAACTCCATGGGTCCCAGCGTGCATCCACTACACTCCATCCTGGATTAGTCCATTACTCTTTCTAGTGACTTAAGGTCCAGCGTGCAATGACTATCATCCTCATTTGGATTAGTCCATTACTCCTTTTAGCTTATATCAAATGCGACATTGTGTACTCAACACGACTATCATGTTATACTTAACAACATCTCAAGAGACTTCTCCTACCACCATTGCGTAGCCAACACTTTTAAGAACTTGTTGGAGAATGACATGAACAATTTTGCTTCGGTCTGACTTGGTCCGACTTGGCGCTGATACCACCTGTCACGGACTCATTCATTCGACCTTGCGTGGCGTCCTTAACCTTATAAGGACCAGTCATCTGTCACACGTATAATAGAGGTTAACTATTTCGTCCTGCATTGGACTCATCAGAGGAGTGGCCCCAACTCCCTACCACTGTAGTACCACATCAAGTGCTTTACTCGTGGCACGTACTACACCCTTATTGTTGAGGTAATCCAACAAAATAAACCAGGAATCCACAAATTCAACAATGCTTCCAAGCATAACCGCCCTTCAAATTTTGTCTTGTGACAATATGTTTAATACAACTATACATAACGCGCAAAAAAACCTTCCTTGTTTCTATACAACTAACATATAACTATGTAATTAATACACGTTGCATGGCAGTTTGTAACAAAAACAAAAAGTTTTTAGGTTATGAAACTGGATCCTTAATGTGTATAAACTAATAAAGTCATATAAGCTAATCATTACTCCCTTCATCTCAAATTTATTGTTAATATTTTTATTTTGGGTTGTCTCGAATTAATTGTCCACTTCCAAAAATAGACAAGGAATTTAGTTTGAGTTTACTATATTACCCTCACTTAAGGTTATTATTACAAAATTAAAGAAGTTTTAAATTAATGGGGCATTTACATACATCCCCATATCCCAACCAATATTTACATATTTCCCTAAACCTTGCTTTAAGAGCATTGTACATCATGCTTTAAAATGTTGTATTTGGGGAAATATGTAAATATTGGTTGGAGTAAATTGCAAAAATTGTCCTTGTGGTATGGCCAAATTGCACGTTTCGTCCTTGTGGTTCATTAAGTGCAAAAATGGTACGTTGACTGCACTGTTACGTGCACTTTTGGTCCTTTGACTTAACTTTCGTTAAACGGACTCCGTTAGTAGTTACACTTTAGCCCTTTTGCCTAACCACCGTTGCAGCACCCCATCCTTAAACCACAAGGACGATTTTTGCAATTTTTTTTTGAATTAAAAAAAAAATCCTACGTTTCTTTTTGAATATTTTTTTTCGAAAATGTTTTTTATATAAAAACGTTTTATATAAAAACGTTTTATAAAAACGTTTTTATATAAAAATGTTTTTTTAAATGAAACCGTTTTATATAAGATGTTTTTATATAAAACTTTTTTATATAAAAATGTTTTTATAAAAAAAATTAAAAAAGTTTTTTATAAAAAAGTTTTTATAAAACGTTCTTATATATAACTTTTTTATATAAAAACGTTTCATATAAAACAACATTTTTATATAAAAACTTTTTTATGAAACATATTTATATAAAACATTTTCGAAAAAAACATAAGAAAAACGTTTTTAAAACAACATTAAAAAACGTAAGAAAAACGTTACATATCAAACAACATTTTTATATAAAAACTTTTTATATATAAAACGTTTTTATATATAACTTTTTTTTATATAAAAACGTTTCATATAAAATAACATTTTTATACAAAAACGTTTTTATAAAACGTTTTTATATAAAACACTTTTATGTAAAAAACATTTTAGTATAAATAAACGGCCGTAAGAAAAACGGACAAAAATGACAAAACAAACAAAAACGGATAAAAACAAGCAAAAACGTAAGAAAAAGGGATAAAAAGTGTAAGACAACAAACAAAAATGGATGAAAATGGATAAAATCGGATGAAAATGGATAAAATCGGATGAAAACGGACAAAAACGTAAAAAAATGGATAAAAACGGGAAAAATTTACGTTTTTGTCAGTTTTTCTTTTGTTTTTATCCGTTTTTGTTTGAATTTTTTTTTGAATAAATTTTTTTGTCAAGTAACTTTTTTTCGAAAATATTTTTTATATAAACATGTTTTATAAAAATGTTGTTTTATATGAAACGTTTTTATGTAAAAAACTTTTTTTTAATTTTTTAATATAAAAAAGATTTATATAAAAACTTTTTATATAAAAAACATTTTTATATAAAAACTTTTTTATAAAACATTTTTATATAAAAACATTTTCGACAAAAATATTCAAAAAATCGAAAAAAAACGGAGGATTTTTTTTTTTTTTTTTTTTTGAAAAAAATTGCCAAAATCGTCTTTGTGGTTTAAGGATGGGTGCTGCAACGGTGGTTAGCCAAAATGGCTAAAATGTAACTACTAACGGAGTCCATTTAACGACAGTTAAGTCAAAGGACCAAAAGTGCACGTAACAGTGCAGTCAACGTACCATCTTTGCACTTAATGAACCACAAGGACGAAACGTGCAATTTAGCCATACCACAAGGACGATTTTTGAATTTACTCTATTGGTTGGGATATAGGGATGTATGTAAATTCCTTAAATTAATTAGTTAAAAGTAAAACTGTCATTTTGCAAAAAGTAAGAGAGATAAAGCTGTAATTACGATGTTTTTCTTAAACTGTGTGTTCTTTGTCGGTGGACAGTTATTTTGAGACGGAGGGAGTAAATGGCAGGTTCTAGTGATTACTTACGTCGACAAATCCGAGTTATAAACTTAAAATTTTGATAATAAAACCACATAACAATTAATAAAATATGATTAGATTAAGACCTTGTGCATGAGTCGGTATCAAGCTTCTCTTAATTCTTTTCGTTTAAAGGTTGGAGGTCATTAACCTATAGTTGGGCAATGGGGTTAAATTTTGAAAGATAAATAGCAAAACGATTAAGTTTAGGCCGAACACCCTCTACCGGCCCTCCTCGAAGTTTAAGTTTAATTATAAGTTAGATGAGTCTTTTTTCATCACTTCCTGAGAATGTAACGGAAATAGTAGATAATTGGTCATAATGGGAGTAGAAACAAACAAACAATGATTTCATTATCGTCTCATTTTCTTATAGGGACTGAAAGGTACTTCTCTAGATTTTTGGGGTCCAAATCGAAGCTTGGTTTCGGTATTTGAGTATTTTACAACTTTTCATGGAAAAACAATGGAAAAAGAAGAAGGTTAAAATAAACCTAAAATGACCCAAAAACGAATCAAGTTTACTGTGAAAGAAGAAAAAGATAAAATAAGTTCGTTACTTGATTGCTTACTTATTGAAATAATCTCTCACTTGCCTGACATAAATGAGGCATTAAGAACATGTGTACTTTCTAAACGATGGCAACATCTTTGGCCTTATGTTCCTAATCTCGTTTTCAATAACTATAAAAATGATTCGCTATCTGATTTCTTTTCTTTCATTGAAAAAGTCCTAACTCAATGTCGCCATTTGAGTCTCAACAAATTCAAACTGGACACTAAATACGATTCTCAGTTTGAATCACAAGTCAACAATTGTATTCGTTATGCTGTTAATTGTAACGTTCAAGATCTTCATTTATTGTTAAAGACTCCTGGATTTGAAGGTGGCTTTCTGTTAGATTCTGAGTATTTTTTTATCAATTCATGTTTTACTAAACTGAAATTGGTTGATTGCCAATTTAATCCAAGTGGGGCCATTAGTTGGAAAAACCTTAGGAGTTTGAGTATAACATATGCGGAATTAAATGAGGGTTTGATTCAAAATATATTATCCGGAAGTCCTATACTCGAAACTTTCAAGTTAAAGGGTTGCTATGGTTTTAGCAGGATGGATATTACCTCAAAGAGTCTTAAGAACCTCATGTTATCGGGATACATAAAACTCAATCCCGGTGCCTATATAATCCAAGTCAATGCTCCTAATATACGGTCTCTCACAATCCAACGTTTTTTCTGGTTGTGGAAGCTTCTGTTGGTAGATGTGTCTTGTTTAGTCAAAGCTCACTTGGATTATACAAAGTATGGGCATTATGTGACAACACATGAAGATTCAGAAGAAGATATGCTTAAAGGTCTTATACTAAGCCTTCGCCATGTAAAGAAGCTTACTATTGGAAATTCATGTCAAACGGTAAAAGTTCCTTCTTATTAGCAGTTTGTGTCAGTATTAGTGATCCTTTAGCTTTTAATACTACTTTATTGGTTACTATATAATAAATTTAGTTGTTTGCTGTTAATAAGAATGAAATGAATGAATGTAAGTTGTTTGTTGTGAGTTTCCTTTGTGCTTGTATCTATGAGAGAATTACAATGTAGGTAATTTACACGTGATATCTAGTGGGTATTGTCCAGTGGTGAAGCTAGTCAATTAGAAATGTTAACGTTGGTGCATAGTCAATAAATCATACAGGTCGTGCCTGCCATATTCCATTTCCTTAGGTACCTTTATTTTTCTCCTATGTTATCTTTTGCTAATGTTGTTCTCAATGTAGAGCATGTTTAATGTTGGATTTCCAGGATCGATTTAATATGATCAAACAACATCCATGTTATCATCAATAATCAATAAAAGAAGAAACAAAGAAGATAGGTGATGAACCCATAAATCTGATATTATTATGAATGAATGGGTTGATTTGTTTACAGCCTCCTACGGTATATATATACATAATGAATCGGTATATTGTTTTTGACAGTTATACCTCTTCAATAAAAGTAATCCACATAACCCTAAAACTAAACGTTACAACCTAATCTGACTAAATAACCATTTTTCTGTAACGGGTTTGTTGTAGGCCCATCACAGAAATCTTGAGTTTACAGGCTTTTACTTTTGGGTTAACAAGACTTAAAACAATTAAGTCCAACATGTTCCCCTAATTGTTGAAGTCTTGTTCTTCCAATTCTGATAAGGTTAAATCCACCATCATTGTTGTTGTTTCTGGTTAAGTCCGCCATCATTTGTTGTTGTTTCATGGTTAAATCCACAATCATTGTTGAGACCTTCACAGCCCCTTCATCTTCGAGAGACCATCGCAGCCCCTTCATCTTTGAGAGACCATCGCAGCCCCTTCTTCATTGAGAGACCATCGCAGCCCCTTCTTCATTGAGAGACCATCGCAGCCTCGCATCTTGATCATATCGCATGACCTTTCATGATCAAATCTCTTGATCATTCAATCCATCACAGATTTATTATTCTCTTCTTTGCGGTTGCTTCACACAACTTGGCTTCACACCAATTTCTTCATGATTGCGTTTAAAAAAAACTCATGTTTGATTCTTGAATGATGATAGATACATGAATTGTTGTTGTTGATCTCCTTCGGCTCTGATGCCACTCTAGAACAGGTTTAATGTTGGATTTCCAGGATCGATTTAATATGATCAAACAACATCCATGTTATCATCAATAATCAATAAAAGAAGAAACAAAGACGATAGGTGATGAACCCATAAATCTGATATTATTATGAATGAATGGGTTGATTTGTTTACAGCCTCCTACGGTATATATATACATAATGAATCGGTATATTGTTTTTGACAGTTATACCTCTTCAATAAAAGTAATCGACATAACCCTAAAACTAAACGTTACAACCTAATCTGACTAAATAACCATTTTTCTGTAACGGGTTTGTTGTAGGCCCATCACAGAAATCTTGAGTTTACAGGCTTTTACTTTTGAGTTAACAAGACTTAAAACAATTAAGTCCAACACTCAACATACTGTATCTTCAAAGTTCTAACTAATATTTTGAGCATATTAATGATAGGAACACAACATGATATGTTCTTCTTTTATATGCCAATGAAGAACAATAGTAGTTGAACTCAGGTTGCATAAATATAGAAAAGTACAACTGAACGGAAATTAATTTACATAAGGCGCACATTCAGATGAGAAAGGCATGTGACATAAAAAAATAAGAGTGTTAAGATGTATCGAAGAAGTTTAAGATATGAAAAAGTTATACTTTTAACTGCAAAGTTCTTTAAGCAAAATAGTGCAATATGCAGACTATAAGTTCTATAACAGTGAGAGATAAAAATGGAAATGCAAGCACATAATCGACCAATACCTTACTTGGCATGAATGTATTGTACCTTGAAGGATATAGGTTTGTATCATGGATGCTGGAATATATAATGTAGAAATCGGTATCAAGGTTGTAGTTGTAATTTGCTGAAGAAATCATTATTTGAATATGATTTTCGAAAGTAATTATTCGGACCTGAAAAACTAACCCTTCCCCTTTACACACGCTATTTTTCCCCCTCACCAGAAAAGTCACCAGAATCTCCGCTATTGAACCACCGTTGTTGTAATAGTAACTAGTTCCCTCACAGTAACCTGTCATCTGATTATTTTCTTACCTAAGTGATTATAATCACTTTTACTCAAAATTGATTATTTTTAATTTCAAGTTACAATAATTTGTTTAGCCGCATATCCAAAGTGCCCCTAAGAAGTATGAACTGACAACACAAACTCTACCTATTGTGATAAATTATCAAACAATACATGATATGATACATGATACATGTACTTTTAGTAAAAACTATGAACCCATTTGAGCCCCATACCCCGCTATGGTGGGATTGGGTATTGTTGTTGTTGTTGGGTTATGAACTTATTGAGCATTTCTTGTCACAAATACGTGTGTGTTTTCTTGATGTAGGTCTTTGTTGTAGTGTGTTTTTTTTTTCTTTGAAAATTGGCTGCTCATAAGTAAGTTGACACTATTAACTTTGCAATACGCACCTTTTTATCCATTGTTGTTGAATCATCCATAGATTCTGAAAATATTTTTTTCTTCATCCCGTGTGTGTATATATATATGTATCTTTGTTCTCATAGGCTGTGATTGTAGGTTATACTTTTGGTTTTCACTGATCATATTTAATGTATACATGGCTTGCGCCATTCTGATGTTGTTTTCTTGGCATTGCTATTTTCTTGTAGGTAGGTTCTCTCCCGTTTGGAAGCTAAAGGTTTCACACTTTCACTATTCCATCAAAGTTGAGGTCATAGATATTGAATTGCTGGAGCTAGGTGATTGATCTGATAGTGATTCAATTGAAGCAGAGATTGGGAGGAACTATTGCTTGATAATGGTCGCGTGAGTGCTGAGTTTTTACGACTGATGGCACTTTTAATTCATGTTCATCTAAACACTTTTGGTGTATCTCAAATACATGTAATTCTTTTACTCCCAAATGACTTTCATCTGTTCTAAAAAGTCGCTAGTAAGCTTATTATCTTTTTGGTATTATGTATTTAGACTATAGTCCATGGTTTCTTTTTGAATTATGTTATCATTCCTTATTCGTTCTAATACCCACCTGCAACACCTGAGGACACCTCCTCGTTTTAGATATCTTTGGATGCACATGTAGAATAAGATCAATATGCATTAATGAGTTAGAACGAAATATTATACTCCTTTTTCATATTTGAACATAAAATATACGTGTACACTTCAGTTTAGTAAAATAACTTTTATAGATGCCAACAATTTTACTTTAAAAACATATAACAGTTCTTATTTACTCCATTTAATTTCTTTGCTGTCTTTGTAAGATTTGTTTGCTATCTTTGACCTTACAGAGTCAAACTCACGACTTTTATTTATTTGCTTTTTAGCAACATGTAACCACGAAACATTAAAAGAACACAAAAATCTTTAAAAAGGGCCTCACTGTATAAAACAAATGACTATGTAAATCTGGGATTTCAATATCATTATGTTTGACACTGGCCTAGAGTAGCAAGTCAGCAGTTGCTCAAGTGACCCATGCGCCATGGCCGACGACACTTCCATGAAGCATATAGAGTAAAAACTCTATAAATTAATACTCGATAAATTAATAAACTCAATAAAACTAATAATTTGGCGGTCCCAACTGGGGACCAAAGCAAATTGAACCCCAATCGATAAAATAATAAGATAATAATTTTTTCAGAACCCCAACAGTATATATATTAGTCCCAACGAAATTATAAATTAATAATCACTAAAAATTCCATAATATATATTATATATGTGATACACTTCAAAATTCTAAGAATGTTTAGTAAAAATGAATTTATAGTCACTTGTTTTTGTTGAACTTCAAATCTATATTGATTTCATCTTTAGATCTCCTATTGCACTCAAGAGTTAGGCGTTGTCTTCTCGTATTGAACAAAAGTTGTGAAGAGTTATTGCCGCTTGTAACGCTTCTTTTTGAGTGACTGGTTCCAAAGCTATTGAATCATCCTCAACTTCATCATCAACCGGATTTTGAATGGTATCCGCCACAATTTCTTCAATTCCTTAAACCACGTAACATTCATTATTTTCACCAGGATAATCTAGCAAGTGATTCATATCCATTTTGTGCTGATAATGCATACCCGTAATTAACCATCTTTAAATTAATAATTTATTTATTTATCGATAAAATAATATCTCGCTAAATTAATAAAATATGTCGGTCCCAACACCATTAATTTATAGAGTTTTTACTGTATAGGCAAACAAGTAGATTTTGATCAGTATACAAGTCAAACAATATCTAAAACGGACATGATCAAGCAATAGTACCATTCAATCTCAGCCTTCAGCTAAATATTTGATTAATACAAGAACATATTTACTGTTTATTAATCCTTGCACATATTTTACTCGGTACAATTGTGATTGAAACGTTAAGACCATAGATCCCGTTATAAAGGCCAACAATTGGTACCAGAGCCAAAATCATCATATACCATATTCATTTAGTTCCAGAATCAAATCAAGAAAAAAAAACAGTTTCGACAGAAATTTTGCAAATCGATTCGAACACAAATCCTAGACGTCATCTTTGTGTTCCACACTTCTGTCGCAACAGGGAACAATCACAACAGTGATTACTCTCAACCCGGCATCAGAAAACATTCGCAAAAATTTATTCCTTTTATTTCGAAACCATTTTTCTTGTTACCCAATCCAATCGGATAAAAAAAAAACGAACAAAATCGTTTTATATTTGATTCAATCTTTTATATAATAAAACAAAACCCCTAGTGGAAATTTTTCATTTCAAAAAATTCAAACCATACTTTATTTAGTAATAATTTTTTAAATTTGAATTTTTAAAAATGTTTTTAATTATTAAAAAACCTTAAATATTTCTATATTTGTCAAATAATTGTTAAAAAATCGTTTTTATGCTTAGACATTAAAATTGGGTAAAAATGCACATGGGTTTCATTGTTATTCTTAGATACTTACAGGCCTAAAATGTAAATATTTTTTCTAAACCGGAATACCCACACCCACATATCCATTCTCACAATTAACCCACATATTCATTCTCACTAGAAACCGAGTACCCACATACATGAACTAATAATCTAATAACCTAATAACCTTTATCAATCTTTTTTTTTTTTTAATTCAATCCTTGATTGATCCACCTAATAACCTAATAATCTTATTAACTAATTAACAACAACAACCCGTTGCCACAACTTATTGTAGATGTAGTAGCTCGCTGAATTTGAAGAGGAAGAAGCCGAATTTGAAGAGGAAGATTTCAATGTTAATTGTTATTGTAAGTTTATAGTTTATTTGTTTCAACTTGATTGTGTTATTATATAACTTTAGATTAATTAAGGTTAATTGTTATGTTTTGCATAAGTTTATAGTTTTTTGTTTGAACTGGATTATGTTATTATATAAGTTTAATTTAAATTAAGCTTAATTGTAACAATAGGGTAACCATGAATAGAAAAAAATACATTATTCATTCGTTTTTAACATGATATATGTTGATATAGATATGTAAATGGTTACTGATGTGGTGGTTTTGTTGAATGAATGGTTAAAATAAGATTTGACTAGGCTTTTTGGAAAAAAATTTGCTTTAATGGATTTGACCTGTTACCCAACCAGCTGTGTTGTCACCTCTAATGGATTTGTGATGTTGCACGGAAATTAGAAAGGAAACTGCTTAATGAAGGGTTAAAATTGTTTCCTTCGTTTTTCAAGTTATGGTTGATGCTTGGTCACGAGGAAAGGTTAGGCGTTCTGCAAGCAAAAGAGGCGTACGAGCTGGGTTTGAAACAAGGTTCGAATTCAACTCCGCTTTGGCTTTCACTTGCAAATCTTGAGGAGAGAATGAGCGGGCTGAGTAAGATTCGAGCTGTTTAGAAAAGTACGATCAAAAGGCCTTCGAGACTTAGCAAGACATGGGTGGAGTCAGGGCCTACTTATCTCTTTATGAGGTGAATGTTGAGTGCCACAAGCTTGGGCCAGGCTTAGATAGATCTCACTACTCGATATATGAGGTAACCCGAATCTTTTATATTGACTTAACTTTTGATATAAACAAGAACACATACATTATCGTCCTCTAAACTAGATAAACTAACCTAATATGGGTCCAAATGCCGTGTTGGGTCGACTGCTCGTCGCACTTCATTCATTGGCAATGTTTTAAGTTTTATATGGTGCCATATTATATACAACCCGAATAAACACAATGTCATGTATACGAGTCAAAATCACCAATTTTATTAGCTAAACTTAGTTATGCCTTCTATTTCTTTTGACCACATGCTTATGCATATAAATGTCAATCGGATTCCTTCTTTCCGTATATAACATTTAATACTCTATAATGTTTTATAATTTTGTCATGATTTAGCTCAAACCATTTACATATTATCACCTTATGACATTTAAGATATTCTTTGTTTTGTTGGATTGCAAATAGTCTTAGTATCCTTGCATACAAAAATTTATGTAGTCTATAAATTTCGCCACATGCTTGCTTACCCAACCACCGTGTTGTCACCTCTAATGGATTTGTGATGTTGCAGGAAATTAGAAAGGAAACGCTTAATGAAGGGTCAAAATTGTTCCTCTGCTTTTCAAGTTATGGTTGATGCTTGGTCGACGAGGAAAGGTTGGGCGCCACTGCAAGCAAAGAGGCGACGAGTTGGGTTTGTAACAGGTTCGAATTCAACTCCGCTTTGGCTTTCACTTGCAAATATTGAGGAGAGAATGAGCGGGTGAGTAAGATTCGAATGTTTACCACGCTAGGAAAAGGAACCCGCAGAACCCGAATTGTGGGTGGATGCAACCAATGAAGCTAGACATGGATCCAAAAGAGTAGCCGAGATTTTAATGGTGAAACCTTTACAGAATGCCCAAACAACGGGATTTTATGGGTCGCTAACATTGACGTGGTTCCAAGACCACTAAGACGAGTAAGAGTCAAGATGCTCAAGAGGTGTGAACACGATTCACACGTAATTGTCGCTATTGCCAAACCGCAAAATTGATAAAGCTCGAAGGTGGCTTAACCGGCGGTGACTTTGTCTCCGGACGTTGGGGGCTTTGGGGTCTCGCTATATAAGTTTGAGCTTCAAGATGGAACCGAGGAAGCAGAAGAAGTCTTGAAGAAATGTATCATGCATGAGTCAAGCACGGTGAGAAGTGGCACCGATTTCAAAAGCGTAGAGAATTCAAACCTACCGTGGAAGCCATTCAAGAAATTAGTCATTACTCTTGGGAAGGAAGAAAAGCGCAAAACAGAACAACCATTAGTGATCTCTATTCGACTTTTTTAGGTACTTTATATGTAAAACTCATTCTCAAAGGAAAAGCCGATGCAATTCTTACTCCGACCCTCATTGATTACGGATGCTTGAAGGTAATTTCTTAACACTAAATTAATTTTGGATTTAACTTTAATTTGTTTTGCATAATGTTTTTATTTAGTTACATTTTATTTTATTTTAATAAGTTTCGTACTTTAAAAACTTTTTAAAAATTAGTGGACTAAACTCGTAATTCATTGGACTAAAATTTAATTTAAATAAGTTTCGTACTTTAAAAACTTTTTTAGAAATTAGTGGACTAAACGCAATTCATTAAAAAAGCAGACTTTGTCTACGAACCAATTTTAATTGTATTACAATTGTAATTGTAAACTAATAAGGACTTGACCGAAACATTATATAAACTCAATTGATTAACCAGTTTTTCATTCCACCAATTTTTAATCAAACGTTTCTGCAGACTATTCAACAAAAACAAGAAATCGCAGAGTTTATTCTTTTCATCGTGGTTAAACATATAAAACGCTTATATGTAACAAAGATCTTATTCATCAAGATTTCTTTTTGCATCTTTGTCAAAACAGATTTAAATTTATTCATAATCTTTTCATCCGTTGTTAGTAAATAACATCTAATCTACTTTTGTTTGTAGGAATGACAATGAAAATTACACCTCTTCAAGAAATCACCCCGACAAAGGTAAAGTGAATATCAAAGTTAAGATTATGGCACTTTGGAATCGAGATTATAACTACAATCCATCAAAAGTAGCAGGCATTGACATGATCCTTATGGATGAGCAAGTACTTTAATTAAATTTTATTAATTTTAGCAGTTTGAAACTACTTTTTACTGTTTACTAAATATTATATGTGTATTTCTTTATAATAATATTTGATATGTTTTTAATCTTAGGGAACCAAGATTCATGCTACAATAAACAGTTCTGTAGCCAATGATTTTGATACTCTTTTAAAAGAAAAAAATTATCACATAATATCGAATTTTAATGTTAAAAGGAATGTTGATTCTACCAAATTATCAAAACATGATTTCAAAATCCACTTTTATAAGAAAACAAATGTGCGTAATTGCTCTGAATTCAATTGCAATGATGATGTACTGGAATTGATATCGTTTAAAGACTTCTTGGATGCAAAGATTGATCAAAGTTATTCGTTTGGTAAGTTATTTTATTAAATGTTCATCTAAACATATACAAATAGCCATCATTTTCATACATTATATGCTAATATTCTCTTTTGTATTATAATGCAGATGTTATTGGGCGTTTGATACAAAATAAAGACATCACCGTTTTGAATCCAAATAATGCACCTAAGCACATACTTGAATTTCAACTACAAGATGTAACGTAAGTATCTATTAGTATAATGAATATAGATTAATATAATATGTATTAAGTATATGTATATATTGTTTATGTATACAGTGGAGCAACAATTCCATGTATCTTATGGAATGACCTTGCGAAAAAACTCCATTAATATATCAAGAATCATGAAAGCTCAGCTGAACCAATCATTGTTCTTATCAAAATGGCACGACAAAGTATATGGAATCGTAAGTATCTTTTTGTTAAAAAATTTGATAACCTTGGATATACATTAAAGTTTTTAAAAATTGAATATGCAATTTTATATACAGGTGTAACACAAGTTTCTAACTGTTTTGCTGGGTCCAAGTTGCTTATTAATGAAGATAATCCGCATATAAAAGATTTCGAGACATGTAAGAATATAACAAACCGTAACTTTCTATATGTTTTGTATTTTGTAGTTAACAATATTTATACTTATCTATTCTCTTTAATAGGTTTGAATCTACAAATCTTTCATTAAATGAAAAGTCTAAAGTTGAGTTATCATTAAACACTATAGTAAGGAAACTAGAAGATTACTATTCACAATTCCGTTAAAGACAATTGATGAACTTTATGATTTATCGAGGTACATTATCGTCATAAAGTTTATGCCTCACAAATTATATCAACTTTAGCTAATTTATAACCGATTTTGGATGACCAACCGGTGTGTTGTGATTGGAAAAGTGTTGAAAATTGTGAATGACCAAGGTTGGTATTACATGCTTTGTAGCAATTGTAATAGTGTTGTCAAACAATCGAAAGTAAACAATGAGAGAGACTACAAGCGTGACAATTGTCAAAAGAAAGTGATCTTTTCCAAGGTATGAATAATAATATATAGATGTATAATTTATTTATCAACTGTCATCTATCTCTAATTTAAATGAATTACTTATTCAGAATTAAAATCCATATTCGTGTTCAAGATGAAACTGGATCTGCTACTTTTTGCTTGTTTCAACAAGACGTTGCCAAATTATTAGGCAAATCCGTTGGGTATCTTATATCTAAGATTGATAAGGTAATGATACATATACTTTTTCTTTTACATTAGTTAATCCTTTATTTTGCCAATCTTTTATATTTTATATGTTAAATGAAAAGTGTTTTTGGTGTCCTTTATATTTTAATTCATTTACATTTCAAATTTTTGTGACAGGATGAAGAGAACACATCATACCCAACTGATCTGGAAAGTATAGTAAGCAGACAGTTTGTGTTTAAATTGCAAGTTTCGGCATACAATGTGAACAACGACTATCATATATTTACAGTAAACAAGTTAACTGATGATAAAGTCGTTATGAACTTAATAGGTTCCAAAAAAACAGAAGATGAGGTATTTTATGATCCTATCTCATTATATTGCATTAAACATAAAAATATAATGACAATGATTATATATTCTGAATTTTTATTATTGATTCTAAGGAAAATGAAACGACAGAAGTAGGGACTAAAAGAAAGAACGTTGAATTTCATAATTCTGAGATGGAAAAGAAACCAAAAGTTGAGCATCAAGACAATAAAGATGATACTAAAACAGATGACAAAGACGTTATGAAATCAACACTATCCAATCATACACAAGAACAGGTATTTGATTATTGTGTCTCCTTATATACCATTTAGTGTTAATATTATATAACAATGATAATATATTTATAAATTTAATATTTTCCAGGCATGCAAAACATCAGTAGCAGAAACAGAGAGCAATAACGTGGAAACTTGATGACATAGACAACAACTAATGAGATAGACAAAAGAAACAAACTGTCATTTCTAGAACTCTTTTATTGTTTAATTTTAGAGATATTTTATTTTTTAGGGTTGGTTTTCCAATATCATGTGCTGAATTTATTTGTTCAAGATTTTTAATTTTAATAGAGATGGTTTATTTTTTTAATGGTTGCGACTCATTGTTTTTGGTTTATTAATGTTATTGACCAAATAATATTCCCCTCTATTGTTGTTCAACCTGGTGTGAAGTATCAGCAGAGTATGGTACATGAGTTCTCTATCGAGTAAAACGTGCCATAGGTTTTGCTGAGGAAGACCATAGGCTTCGACTGTTGTTTGGGGAGCTGTTAATCATTTAAAGGTTGTTAAAGATACTACCGAGCTCTAAAAACACACAGGAACGCCGGAACGATCCATATCGTCAATTCATCAAAATTCATGTGACAGGTTATGAAGGTATGTGATTATAAGTTCAGTTTTAATTTTTCTTTTGAATGATTTATAGGTTTCGATTGGTTTCTATCTATTTGTATAAAAACATGTACATCAACCATTAGGGTTTTGGTATGTGCCACTCTCAACTGTAAAAATCAATCGTCTCCTCTTTGATATAGTACCTTTTTTTTTTTTTTTTTTTTGCTTCATTGACAATAGGTTTGTGACACATTGAGGAATCAAGCTTATGAGCAAAGATGTTATATCTATGGTCAACGTTCAAACTATAATGATTTCCTACAAACTTCAAAATCACATAACCACTAATTTTGCAACTTTATATCTATGGTCAACGTGATTAGTTAATCACATTGAGGAATCAAGCTTATGAGTTATGAGCCATTTTATAAGCGTTTAGATTTAGAGGCACATATTATTAATTAGTATTTAGATAAATGTTTACATTTATTTATAAAAAATTAGGTTAGCTCGGCTGTTGTAGATGTGGTGCCTTTATTCCTTGAAGAGACCCGTGATTTATTTGTTGATGAGAAAGAATTGAAGATTAACTACCTTTCATTACGAGAAGATGATCGAGGCTGAAAAGGAACTTATGGTTCAAAATCAACATACTTCAACTGGTTTAACAGTTCACTCATCAGGTAGAACAATAATTGGGATAATAACAATAGAATATGAGTTAAGGAACCTGTTTTGTTAGTTTGTACTTACCATGTGCTAACATGTCTTGTGTCAAATTTGTTGTAGGGAAAAGAAACCAATTTTCAAACAAGATGAAAGCCCTAAATCAGTTAAATGTGAGAGGCCGGGTTCCATGATCATTTTGGTGGTGACTTTCCCCGTTACAGCATGGATGAAAGCTGGGACCGTGGCACAGGTAGTAAAATATTGACAAATACCTAAGATTAATGATTGTATGTATTCTATAACAATCAGAGGTGGAATAAACCCAAGGTTAGTAATTAACATAAATGTAGACGTGGCAACATTTTTGGTACAGGTTGAAACAAGTCATACCGACTCATAAGTGTTTTCTATACTAGCGTGCCAAATATGATCACTAAAGTTTCATTATATTAGTTATAATCATTATTATTAATTAAAATTTTAAAATGTTTTATGCATTAAAAGTAAATATTTGGTGACTTTTGACCTGTTACGACTCATTTCGCCGTTTTCTTATTAGCCAACCATTATTACATGTGTTGTCAGTTAACTTTTAGCTCACTTATACCCGTTAAGATGAAACATAAACCTAACCGACCTGTTCATATGTATATAGTCATTCAACCTCTACCCATATTGGTATTTTTGCTCTTTATTATCAAGGATTGACTTATGACAAATTATTGGCAGTTCCACGCTTCGAAAGTTATACGATCACGTTCAAGTTGTCAATGTTTGATATTCTTGATTATTTAAGGAATGACATGATCGGACCCAATGGTGAAATCTTTCTCTAATAGTGCTGAACAAGAAAAAAGCTACAAAAAAAGAAGGTGCTTCCCAATTTTCTTTTTAAGTTTACATCTTAGATACCATGTAGATTCTCTGCCTATTGATAATGAGCCTTTTTTTTTTTTTTTTTTTTTTTAAATATTTGGACTACTATTTGTTGCTACACAGGTGCATGCTGCATAATTTTGCAAGGAACGAGAACTTCTAAAATAGTTTGGGTATAGTTGTGTTAGGTTGCGCATTGTTTTGGAACTTCACGCTGCGGTCTGATGACAACCGTTTTTTAAAAGACCTTAAGTAAATTTAATAGCTGTAGATAGCTAAATAAGGCTTAGGCTGTTGTAGTAGAAGGGGTTACAAGTGTTTGAATGCAAAGTTTCAGAAGTGCATTTCCTTCTTTTGTTCTCTTTGAAGGGTTGTGCTTGAGTTCATTATTTCTATTTATTGGCTAATGGTTGTTACATAGCTGAGAAAAGATTTAAAGTTTGGCCGTTGTAGGCTGTTTAGACACACCAAGTGTAATGCAAATTTGTATAGATTTTTGTGGCCTAACATTTTCCCGTGTGCATGTCCGATAAACAATCGTGTCAGGTAGGTCAATGTTGATGTGATATTTATGTCACCAAGCTTTTGAATGTATTGAATTGTTTGTTAACTATGTGATCTGGGAGCTCCTTTGAGAAGAGTCTCAATAAGTCTATTAGAAATGTGATCTCGCTTAAGTATCTATTAATTTTCTTCTCGGAATATTGTTATTATCATTGGTTATCATTTGGATTCATATGAGTTTTATGTAGATGTAAGAATGTTGGAACTCATACATACAAAACTGATCTATTTGTAGATATGAGAAAACTATCGCTTACCTTTGAGAAAATGAATTACCAGCATGACAAAGGGTATTGTTCGTTCACCTTTGGCCCGACGGCCGCTGATCCGGTACACCAGCTAGGTATGAACAGTCAAACTGGGACTGTCCATCGCACATGTTTGTTTAACAAGATACTTCTATCGATTTTAATTTGGTTAATAATAATGCAAGACTTATTGAGTCTATTTTTAGTGAATTCAGGGAGCCGCAACTACATGTTATGTAGCACTGCACCCACCGCTAAAGGGAATCAGTTTCCAATATTTTGCTGACAGCAACTTATCGAAAGCAAGTGGATATGCTCAAGACCATGAATCACCTTAGAAACTTTGGGATTTCACTGTTTAAATGACGCAATAAAACAAATCTGGTCGTCAATTCCTATCTTTATAAACACAATAATAATGTATTTTCTTTGTAGTAAAGATATATGATGTAACAAGAGTCCTGAACGTTTTATGTAGTTGTAACTTTTATGATGAATGAAATTTTGATCGTTTCAGCGTTATTGGTAGTTTTGATCTGCTACTGCACATTAGCCTTGGCAAAATATTACCCGTTTAGACTTTGACAGTGTAAAATGATGTGTGTGTTTTATTGTTTCATTACGATTTCTTTCTTTGGAATAGTATGTTTCCTTAATGATGTCCGCATCTTACAGGAAGTAGCATTATAGAAACGTTAGATTGTAGCTCAGGCTGTGACAATGTCAGCTGGGATTTTATAGTACCCAATGGATATTGTAATAAGACGAATGATGATGCATAGAAACGCTGGGATTTTATAGTACAATGTCAGCTGGGATTTTGTAGTACCCAATGGATATTGTAATAAGACGAATGATGATGCAGGAACTGACCGGCATATGTATAGAAACACATTGGATTGCTGGAAAACAATCTACACAACTAAAGGGTTTGCGAATGCTTATATTTTAAATAAATACGTTATAACAGCCCCAAAAACACATTTATGTCTTCAAACAAACATAGATGGGTTCAACAACAATACAAAAAAATATACAACGATCTGGCAACGACTATTACCCATGCCAAGCGATGACTAACATTCATTTGATGAATATGAAACAAAGAGGGGATGTTCTCCCAACAATATTATGTTTTGTGTGAGCGAATGCTTATATTTTATTTGAATACGTTATAACAGCCACAAAAACACATTTATGTCTTCAAACCAACATAGTTCAACAACAATACAAATAAACATGACCACTTACTACCAATCATCTTACCATTTATCCAATTGGTCAAATATAGTCTCGCACCAAGGTACACCCACATAACATGGATCTTAATCGACATATACAACAATCAGGACACGGCTATTACCCATGCCTCGCAATGACTAACATTCATTTGATGAATATGAAACAAAGAGGGGATGTTCTACAAACAACAGACAATACTTAAAAATTACAAACAATAATTAACAAAAAAACCAAACAAAAAGAATACATTTATAATAGAAAAAATACATTATTCAAAAAATTAGAAAAAACTCCGCGCGTGCGCGGGCATTATATCTAGTTAAAACTAAACGAAGTCATCATCAAGGGGAAATAATCAAATCATAAAAGGAACAAACACACCTGTTCCGAATCAAGAATCAAGCCCAGAACGTTAATTAAGCCACCAATTTAACTTAATTAAAGCCTCCAATCTTTCATATCACTCACGGTTTAAAAACCCCCAAATCAACGAAACCCTAAAAATTTCGATTGAAGGGATCAGGTGTTCGCAAAGTTCACCACGTACCGGAGAAGGAAAGAAGGCTACTCAAGCCATATCACAGGCTTTGACCATAAAGATTTGGAGAAGAAGAAACTGATCCATTCCCACAAAAAAAAGGGAGAGAGACGACAATCCAGTCCCCAAGAGGAGACATTTTTATTTTCTATCTCATAGAAGATAAGAAAAAAAATATATAAGGCGTATCTTTTTTATCTCAACAAAAGGGATAAATAATATACAAAAGGAGGCGCAACATTTTTTTAAGTAGGCTACAAAAGGATTTTTTTTTATTTAAGGCATCGGGTTAGACCATCAACCCATTCAGGTTCCAAAGATTAACAACACCACTCTTTCATTTTATATAGTATATATTTTCATTTTACATATATATATATATATATTTTGATAAGTTACTTTATTTTTTATCACAATATACCGGTAATAACAATAAACAATTTGAATCAAGAAAGTTTTTATTTATCACCATCATTGTACAAAATCATCATCATGTTTCTTACATTAGAATTCAAGTATATATACTAAATGAAACAGTACATATGAACCATTGTGTCGGTTCATGGTATAGAGCGCTTATTTCATAACTCGCTGTAACCGCTTTTCTATAATCGCTTTTGACTTTTCATATGGTTGACTTTCGTTGACTTTTGTTGACCGGGTCATAATGGGTGTTGACTTGGGTCGATTGGGATTAACCCAATATTCTCCCCTTAATCACAATCGCCGTGACGTAGGTCTTTAAGTCTTCTTGATTCATCTTCGGTTAAATCCACCATCCGAGCTTGTAATTTCTTGTAGTGCTTGTGATCATCCTTATATCCGTAGATTAATTTTCCTTTGGTTATTTCCACCTTTTCTTCCGTGATCTTCATTATGTTCATGTTGATCCGGTTATTTCCACCTTTTTCATCTGTGATCTTTATTATGTCCATGTTGATCTGGTTATTTTCACCTTTTTCTTCTGTTTATTTTCACTTTTTTCGTTGTGATCTTCCTTATTTTCAGGTTGATCATGTTCTTCTGGTTATTTTCACCTTTTTCGTTGTGATCTTCCTTATTTCCAGGTTGATCATGTTCTTCTGGTTATTTCCACCTTCGTTGTTGTGATCTTCCTTAAGTCCAGGTTAATCATGTTCTTCTGGTTATTTCCACCTTCGGGTTGAGTCGATTCAGTCGGCTCTATTGTTTCCCATAAACCATTCGCCGAGAATGATTTGTATTTGAATTGCCCATAATGAGTAATTCGCGGGCTTTAGGATTGGACATTGAAATTGAGGTGTACTATTTGTAAAATTAGTACTAGGTTCCTTATTTCCACTTCCTTCGTCATATTTTAAATATATAAAAATATCTCCAAAAATCTAACACGAGGTGTGTTGAAAAATGTTTTATTTTTCCTTATAGGCTATAAAACTTAATAGGACTGGTTTTAAATCCAAAACTATCCTCGAGATTATATATATATATATATATATATATATATATATATATATATATATATATATATATATATATTTTAAACGAATAACCTAAGGCTAATTATTCCTTAAAATTATTTCTAAATTATAATAAGCAGCGTTAAAACGCTACGTTATTATATTAAAATTTTTGATCAAGTACTAAATTTAAAAAAAAAAATAAAGTAACTTATCAAACAAAAATAATATATATCTAAAATGAAAAATATATAGAAAAGTCTTTTGATTAAATTGTTATTTGTTATTTTGGTATATCTTGATTAAAGATCCAGAAAAACGGGCCAACAAAAAGTCACGATGAGATAGGAATGTTAACTAATCAAATTAGTGACGCCCTTATTTTCAAGCTTAAATCCGAGTCACAACAGCTGTAAGCCTACAATGCAGTTGCAGTCTGAATCATGTTATAGTAAGAATGCTCTCTGACTTGACTAAACGATCAGCAGATGTACTCAAACCCTGCTGATAAATGTGATCAAGAGTGATATCAAGCAACAAAACATAGGCAGCAATTAACTTGAGCAGCAACCATTGACGGTTGCACATAAACAGCGGGACCATTTGGCCTGACCAAAACAGCAACAATGGTCATTTAAGGTTCAGCATGGTTCATAAGTTCAAGCCATAATACTGTGTAACCCTGTATTAGATGCCTAAACAAGGCCTTGAATCATAATAGCCTAGTGTATTGATGATTAACTGCAAAAAATACATATGCATCGAAGATTCGGAGGCAGTTTACTTAAAGCAAGGAGCCACAAATGGTGAAATCCAGTTGGAACAAAATATTCAAATCCTTATTTGCTTCTATTTCTAATTTTCTATTAGATAACAAAAAATCCACCACGCATCTTGAGGTAAAACCAGGTTCTTCTTTTTTAACTTTGAGATAGAAACAATATTTGCAAAATATGACTTCAAAGTCACTACAGTGTATTGGAGTAACAACTAGTAAGCATTAGCAAGATATGACTTCAAAGTGACGTCAATCAGTTTCCCCTGAATTGATCACTATCATCTGGTAATCTCAAGCCTGGTGGAAAAACGAAACCTTTAGCTTCCAAACGAGAAAGAACCTACCAACAAAAGAGTAGCAATGAGATAAAACCTAAATGACTACGTAGTTCTGAAATACTCTGAAATACGTGTATCAATTAGTCATAATGGAGTCAAACTGAAAACAGAACTTGCGATTGACAATGAACAAATGAGACTTTATCAAGAGGACAGATATGGATAGATACTCATACTCGATCCATAGATGAATTGTAAGCAGCCAATAAACCCACTTAAAACAAGGATTGACAACATAAAATCATGCACAGGTGTATGATAATTTTCTCAGTTATTAGAGTTTACATTTGCGCCTAACGGGAAGTTCTTAGACGCGTGATTAAACTAATTAGGTATGCCAATTTGAGATCACATCTGATGATTTGTTTTATGTGTTTAGGTAAAGTGATTCTGTTTTTCATGTTATAACCAATAGGGGTTTACTAATCATATTTGATTTCACGAAGTAGATGGCAAGTTATTGCAAACGGTTTAGATTTGTTCAATCTCATTCATCACTTCCAAAACAAATATCCAAACAAGTGCTAAGACATAAACTGTCAAAAATAAACAGAAAATTGTACCTGTATACACTGTTTCCCGATCATAATAAGCTCCTTGACATGACGAAGGCTTAACATGAATCCTTTAAGCACCTCTTCTTGTTCTTCTTCTTCTTTATCAATTATCTTTTGATACTGGCCAGCTCTCAAGCGGCCTAATCGGCCTTCGCTTTGGAAAAATCTAACTTGGCTTTGACTAAAGTAGACACATCATGCAACAAAACTTGCACAAATGCACATTACTTTGGATTGTAAGTGACTGAATATGAGGAGCATTAATTTCCATTCTACCTACGCCATAATCAGAGTTTACATAGAAAACCAAGTTCTTAACGCTCTTTGAAGTAATATCGATCCGCCTAAAACCATAACAATTCCTTAACTCCAATGTTTCCAACAGAGGACTCCCGGATAATATATTCTGAACCAAATCTTTATCTAATTTCATTCCTGAAATATACAAACTCTTAAGTTTATTCCAACTAATGGCACCGGTTGGATTTAATAAGCAGCCTTCCAATTTCAAATGGGTAAAACATGAATTCGTAAAAAACTGGTCAAGCTCAAACTTATACGAACTATCACAAAAGAGCAATTCTAGCTCTTGAACGTTACGATTAGTAGCGTAAAGAACCCAATCAATGATTTTCGATTTCCACTTAGAATAGTAGAGAGGGTTGTGGAGTCTGAAACTGTTGAGGTTCGATTGAGAACTACATTGAGTTAGGGTTTTGTCGACGTACCAATAATGGATACTAAAAACGAAAGTAAGATTATGAACTTCTGTCCACAGAGTTTTCCATCGTTTGGAGAGTGTACCTGTTCTAATGGCTTCTTTTGTCTCTGGTAAACGAGAGATGATATCAATAAGTAAGCAATCTGGTAACAAACTTATTTGATCTTCTTCTTCTTTCATAACTCTGATCCTTTTTTCCATTGGTGGCAAAAAAGTACCAGCTGTTTTACTTCCACCACAAGAAAAACTAACCAAATTGTAAAAAAGTAAATTGATTTGCTCCAAAATTTATATAAAAACTTATCAAAAATTAAGATGGGCTTTAGATTTGACGTAACTTGCAGCCCAGTTTGGCCAATGGGCTTGACAGAAAGCACGTTAATTTTTTTATTATTTTTTATTTATTTATATTATTATTATTATTTTTTTAACAGAACTTAATTTATTTAAATCATGGTTTTTATGGTTATCTTTAATTAATATTTATTATTAGTTTTCTCAAGTTTTTAGAGCAAGGATAAGGGACCGTTTGGTTTAGAGGTTTGGAGCGGATTTTGACTTTCAAAAAAAGAATCAGTTGATTGGTTCATGCTTTTAGTGTTGGATTTTTTATATTAAATTCAAAAATTGGCCTCTGTGTCAAAACCAGGGCATGTTGGTTGGTATCCTGACATTGTGGGGCATGTGATTGTCCATCTCTCTCACATCTATCTTTTTATCACTATATTATAAATTAATAAAAAGTAATTTTAAATACTTTTAAATTTAATTAATTGTGTATAATAATATATTTTCTTTCTTTTACTCTTTTCAAACTTTTTCGAAATATTTTAAATCATTCTCAAATCAACATCCAATTCTAAAGACCTACAAACCAAACGGGCCCTAAGTAAAAGATTAGGAAGTAAATAATTTCAGCCAAATATTAGTTGGAAATATATTTTTTTTTACTTCAAAGTCAACCAAATCACACTTTTTTTTCAGTCATTTTCCTTTTCTTTTTCTCCTTAAGCGATACTCGATAACGCAACTTTTTTATTTTTCAATTCATTTTCTTATTTTTCTTACTTAAGTGATATTCGAGAACACAGTGTAAGAGACATGATATTTTCTCTTATATTCTATTCATACTAATAATACTTACTTACATGATTTAGATTTCTAACATAATTGACAGTTTAGTTAAAACGAGATAATAAGCTGAAAACGCATGTAATAATTTTGTGTGATAAACGAATAAATAAGAATATGAAGTAGGAAAATACAACAAAACTTTTAGTCTAACAAATGGTTAAATCACGAAGTATACCAAAAGGTGTTCTACTCTTCTAATGTTATAGACTATAAAATATATTTAGGGACTAAGATGCACTTTTGTAACGAAATCAGAGGTAGAAGTGAAACTTATTTCACCATTTGGGGATTCTATTTATGTTTTAGGGAGTAAAAATATGTGGTAGCTACCATGGAAATGGAAGTCCAAAATCAACCAAAAATAAAACTGAAAAACTAATGCAAGAAAAGAAGATCGATAAGTTTGTTACCAAATTGCTTATTACTTAAATTCATTTCTCCATTACCTTCCGCAAAAGAAGCAATTAGTGCAATTAGAACACGACACTCTCGAAACGATGGAATCATCTTTGGACTCAAGTATGTTCATAATCTTATTTTCGTGATATCATGGTGATAATCATTTACTCTCAGATTTCTTTTTGGTTTTTGACAAAACCTTAACTCAATGTCGCCATTTAAACCTCAACAAATTCAAACTGGTTACCAGATACAATACTCAATTTGAATCACAAATTAACAATTGGATTCGTTACATTGTTGATTGTAATGTTCAAGACCTTGATTTAACATTTTGGAATAGGAATGATGACATGGGATTTGAGTTTAAGATACATCCCGTCTTCTTTTTCACCAATCAATGTTTTATAGATTTATCACTAAAGGTTTAAATTAAGTCCAACCGGTTCTATTGGTTGGAATAAATTCTGAGCTTGTCTCTTTTAGAAGGGAATTTGGTGGAAGATTTGTTTCAAAATATATTATCCGAAAGTTCTCCTTTAGAATCCTTACTTATACGCAACTACTATGGTTTTAAGCGAACCGATATTACTCTAAGAGTGTTAAGAATTTTGTGTTCTTTAGGGGTGTAAACGAGCCGAGTCGAGCAAGCATCGGCAAGCTCGAGCTCGACTCGAATACCAAAACTCGAGCTCAAAACTCGACTCGAGCTCGTTCGAGCTTTATATTTCGAGCTCGACTCGTGATATAAAACTCGAGCTCGATTATTTTTACATTCATGCTCGAACTCGATAAATACTCGGTATATCAAGCTCGACTCGACTCGATTTCTATAAAATTAAGTAAATGTATTTATATATAAGGGTAAATGTGTAATTTAATCGAAGCTCGATAATGCTCGCGAGCTTCACGAGCCGTGTATTTTGGTGCTCGAACTCGACTTGAAAATGTACTTGAGTAGCTCGAACTCGAGCTCGACTCGTTTAAATCGAGTCGATTTCGAGTAGTTTGCGAGTCTATCGCGAATAACTCGCGAGTTGTCTCGTCTCGTTTACACCCCTAGTTCTATGGATACATGTCTCCCGGAGAGGATCTTGATGATGTTATTGAAATTAATTCTCCATATATTGTCACTAGAGATCAAATATGTTTTTTATTTGAGTAAACTTTCGTTGCTAAATGTGTCTTCTTTAGTTTTAGCTCACTTAGATTACACGAATGGCGAGTTTGATGAAACACCAATTTTAGAATATGATGTAGAGATGCTTGAAGGATTTATACTAAACCTTCACCATGTCAAGGAGCTTAAAATTGGGCATATACTTATTAAGGTAAAATTTACTATTGTATTAGGCTTTTTTGTCTTTGTTGCTTTAGTAGTTCTTTATTGACTATTAATTCTTCGTATACCTCATTGTAGTTAGATGTTTGTACACGGGGGTGTTTGAATGTATGCTTTAAAAGTGATTATTTAGACTTAAACAACTATTATTAGTTGCCTCACTTGCTTGAGCAAGAGATTTTGTAGATCATTACACGTATCTCAACATCAATGTGCACTCTAATTGTGTTGAATGTAAAGTTAGAACCAAGTTTTGCGATTCAAGCTGCAATAGTTAATATAATCGCACAATAAATCACCCATTTGAATTCACAAGACAAAGTTTTAACCTTTGGGAAAATCACTAAAACATACATGTTCATTGCAATAGAAACTATGAACCCAATTGAGTAAATCTATAGTCACAAATAAAATTTTCGCTATTTGCTATTGAAACACAAATGTATATCGAGTTTAAATGTCTTTCTTCCTTTCTCTTGAGAGTCTCATTCGTCATAAGGGGTGCAATTGTACGTTATATTTATCTTTTCCTTATAACATAATTTTGATGGATGTCAGACTTCTGATATTGTTCTCTTTGCCTTGCTATTTTTGTGTTTACAGATCTTATCTTTTTAGGAAGCTAAAGGTTTCATTTTTCCATCGCACATGAAGATTGTGGACGCTAATTCACGATTATACTCTTATAGTAATTACATGGAGTCACATGATTGGTCAGATAGTGATTCAGATGAAAGTGGAGATTTAGGTGAACTGATTGACGATGGTCCTAAAAGTGAAGGTGATGAGACTAATTGAATGATGACACTTTGGGGTTGATGACGATAGCACATACAACAGTCTACTAGGCTCAGCTCATGCTATACGCATTCTCGGCCCAGCCCAACAACGAAACAACCACAAATACCGGATCGATAGTAAGCCCAATAACAAAATTGGCTACGGTCCGGACTCAAAGACGCATGCAGAATGCTTAGTGGACCAAACCTTTGTCCGCGGAAGGTGTTCTGTGTCCGCATTCGCCAATATGTTAAACATGTAATCATAAGCCAATATGTTAACGAGTTGTTTTAGAGGCTTCAAGGTTGTAAACGCTAATACTATTAAGAGTATTCGTATTATATTAATAAATCAAGCGGCTTGTTTGTTATTTTTGTGTTCTTCTAAATCATTAAGTGTTAGATTCCACATAATACTTAGTGAATCAAACAGTTTCTTAATGAAGCTATATAAACAATCTATATTTACAAGTGTAAACTGGGATTAACAATTGGTATCAGATCTTGGGAGCTCGTTACCTAGGGATTCACAAGGTTTTATTTGTCGAAGAATGAAGAAAAGAAGAAAATTTTGATTTTGGTTCAATTTTCGTATCTTCTGCAGTTAATTTTCAAACAATGATAAATCGTTCGTCAACCGTTGGATCAGGACGAAATATTTTCTGGAGCTTATCTGTACATCTAACTTTTCACCGGAGGGATCTTCAATTAGAGCTTTTAATCACAAGTTATTAACTGTCTAAAACTGCTGCAGAGAGAGGTATAACTTTTCGAATTTTTAGGGTTTCTACAGTTTGTTCATTATCTTTGTCATGACTTGTTGCTGCAATTTATGATCATCGTATTATTCAAGTACTATGTTTAATCTCCACATAATGATTAATTGGTAACCATAAGTGATTCTCTCATTGGCGACATAACACTAAACATGCTACTGTTGTAATTAATGCAATATATGATTGATACTACCTTGAAATTCTTTGCATTAATTGGTCAGTGGAGTATTAAATTAGTCGGTGCTGATTATTAACATGGGTCGATTAAGTAACATGGGTCAGTTAAGTATTGGTTGCATACTTGCATGATTTGGTGACGAGGATTTTTAAGCAAGTAGACAAAGGAGTATTGAAGCACATACGTTTTAAAGAGTATAACCGTTATTGTTGATGCTACGATCTGCTGCTAGTAAAGACTTACTACTACTGTCCACTTACTCGTTCCACTGCTCCTTCAAATGGTTACTACTTCTCATTAACAGTTTCTACTGCTTATTCATCATGTATCTATTGCTAGTTATGCGCATACTACTGCTAAGGTAACCTGCTGCTAGTATTCTGTATCTGCTGCTACTTTACAAGTATCTGCTGTTAGTCAAGTTTCGAGGGTTCTTCATGGTGTGATAAAAGAGTAATAAGGATATGAGATACATGTGGTATTGATGAATTGATTTGACAGTTTTGTGAACATGAATTATTTATGATGGTTGGAAAAGAAGTTTAACAAGAATTTGTAGTCTTATATTGCTAAGAGATTGAAGAGACTTGGTTGACATAATCAATAAATCACACGTCACAATAATGTTGTCAAGTTATTATTTGATATCGAACAATACATGTTTTTGGTTCTTGGATTTGTGGGAGATGTCGGATAACATACACGGAAGTTGATTTTGGTTTTAATATTCTTAAATGTTCAAAAACGGACGAAAACGTATAAAAACAGAAGAAAACAAATAAACCAGACTAAATCGTATAAAAACGGATGAAAACGTATAAAAACTAATGAAAACGTATAAAAAATTATGAAAACTTAAAAAAACCAGACGAAAACGTATAAAAATGGGCGAAAATGTATAAAAACAGATGAAAACGTATAAAAACAGACAAAAACGTAAAAAAAACGGACGAAAACGTATAAAACTGACGAAGACGTATAAAAACGGATGAAAACTTGTAAAAATGGACGAAAACGGATAAAAATTGACAAAAACGTTAAAAATGGACGAAAGCGATAAAAGCGGCGAAAACATGTAAAATGGGCGAAAACATATAAAAGCGATGAAAACGTATAAAAACGGATGAAAACGTATAAAAAATGATGAAAACGTAAAAAAACAAAAGAAAACGAATAAAAACTGACGAAAACATATAAAAACAGATGAAAATGTGTAAAAGCGGACAAAAAAGTGTTAAAACGTAAAGACCTGACGAAAACGTATGAAAACAGACGAAAAAGTATAAAAAATGATGAAAACGTAAAAAAAGGGACGAAAACGTATAAAAATGGACGAAAACGTATAAAAACGAACGAAATCATCTTAATACGGACAAAAACGTAAAAACACGGACGAAAATGTAAAAAACCAGATGAAAATGTGTAATACGGACGAAAACGTATTAAAACTGATTAAAACAGACAAAAACGTATAAAAACAGATGAAAACGCATAAAAACGGACGAAAACGTAAAAAACGTAAAAAACGGATGAAACCAAACAAAAACGGATTAAAATGGATGAAAACGTATAAAAACGTAAAAATACATTTGAAAACGGATGAAAACGTATAAAAACAGATGAAAACGTAAAAAACGGATATTGAATACTTTTTGTCTTTGTTTATACTAATTAATTATTATGTTTTATGATGAAACAAAAAAAACTAGCAAAACCCAAAAAAAAACCCTGACCCGACCCGACTCATTCCCATCTAGACCCATCTTTTCAAATGACTCATCTAGACCCATGCCCATCTAAGACCCAAGACCCAACCCAACCCAACCATTTTTCCACCTCTACTTTTACAGTACTCCAACAAGATAAAGCAGGAACACACAAATTCAACAACACTTTCAAGTAGAACCTGACCTTCAAATTTTGGCTCGTGACAATATGTTTAATAAAACTATACCTAACGTGTAAAAAAACCTTTTAGTCCCTTTTTCCCCCAAAATGGCCAAATTTAAATTTTTTTTTAGTGGAAGTACTATGTACTAAACACAACAAATGGTAATCAGTCCACCATGTCTATCCAATGTTTATCCAAACATCTTGAATGAAAGTCCGATGGAGATTGTCTCTTCCACTTACTTCCCATGAACCAATTAATTCTGGATTCGAGTCAAGCTAGCGACTCGGTAATCAAAAACAAGAGTTAAACATGGGTTTTCACCCGTGTGTACCACTCTAGTGTGGGGAGATGCCCCACATATTGTATATAGATCTAAAAATGAATGAAAATTGTAAATATTAAAAGAGAATAATTGTTGTGTTTTACACTTAGCTAGTAAATGTTATCTTTTACGTTCTAAGTTTCGGCATAACAGTAGGTACTTTGAATATTGAGGACAATATTCATTTCTAAGTGTGGGGAAATTCGCTAATTTTGATCATAAATGTACCATTTTAGTCCCTTTTCCCCAAAATGGCCAAATTTAAATTTTTTTTAGTGGAAGTACTATGTACTAAACACAACAAATGGTAATCAGTCCACCATGTCTAACCCACATAAGGATTGGCTAATCCAGAGCAAACGGCTCTTGGTAAAGATATCTCAAATCCGTTGACGCTTGCAATTTGCCCAAAATTGTATGGTATTCATTTCACCATATCCTTAAAAGTGAAGAGTTGGCTAGCCCGCAAGTTTATGGCTTGTGGTAAAGGCGATGGAAAAACCATAATTGGTAATCACTCACCAAAGATAATATTGATAATTTATCTAAGAGTTGGCTAGTCCGAAGCAAACGGCACGGTAAAGACAAATCAAATCCGTTAAAGTCGATGATTTGCTCAAAATCATTTGGTTATCGGTGTACCAAGGTTCTTACTTGAATCGAAACATTTGGCTACTCCGAGTAATGACTTTTGGTAAAGAGATGAAATCCATTAATTTTTCTCAAAACATTGCTAGGGACTAGCAATATCTTAGTGTGGGGGATTGATGAAGTGTCTAAATACTCATCATTTTGTATTCATTTAAACCGCAAAAACATCCGAAAACACTCGAAATGCATCAAAATGATAAAAATATCACAAATAAGTGTTTTATGTGTTTTAAATGCAAAATATCAAAATCGGTGAAAACGTATCAAGTTTGCATAATTGGCGCTTTAGTCCCCAAGTTTCAAAAGTTGTCAAAACAGTCCACAGTAAATCTAAATAAAGAAAAATGTTATTCAAGGTCCACGAAATATTCTAAATTGTCAAAATGGTCCTTGAATAAATCTTTTGTTAAATGGCGTAAAAGGTCCACGAACTTTCATAAAATGTCAAGTTTGGTCCCCGGAAAATTGAAAATGTCAAAGCGGTCCTTGTACTATTGGAACTTGTCAATATTGGTCCCTTGTAACAACTTTGGAAAATTACAGGATTGGTCCCTCAAGTTTGGAAGAATTGCACAAATAGTCCTTATCATTATTAACTAAGCCTTGTCAAAACTTGCTTTGGACCCCTGCCACATTATGCTTGACCCCTGCCAACCTTTTGACCTCCCCTTTTTGACCCTTTGGTCAAAACCAGTCAAACAAAGCTCCCTTTCCCTCCCAACTGGGTTTCCCTCCACTTGACTGCAATGCCTGCAACCCCTTCACCCATCACCTCTCCCCTCTTACCTTATCTCTTCCCTCAACCCCCCTCATCATCACACCTAGCCACCCCCCCTAGTTGCAGTCTAAAAAGTCAACAGAGGTCAAAAAACCCCTTTCCCGCCAAAATTGGAAAAGTGGCCAAAATGACTTCTACTCTCCCATTGGCTCTCAAATGAGGTGGGATGTGCTCGAAACACGTGGCAAGACCTCTTGGGTATAAAAGAAGCAAGAAAAAGGAGTAAAGGCGATGGTTTAGTTTATTTTCTCTTGTATGTCGTTTTTTCCTTAAAACTGTTTTAATTAGCTTTTAGAATGTAATATTAAGTTTTTATGTATTAAACAATAGCTATTTAATCATTGCAACTCAAGTCAAGTATCAATTAAAAGTTTCATCTCAGTTTCAAGGTTTTATGTACACTGTTTAAAATTTCACATTCAAACTCTATTGTCCTAGCTTCTAATAACTCATATTTAAGTACAAATAAGCTCACTTAAGCTTATTATTGCTTTTGGAAAGCTTACAATACAGCTTCAAGCAAATTTCATGTTAAGTCAACAAAAGTCAACTCAAGAAGCAAAAGCGGTTTAGCGGTTGGGAGATGGAATAAGGGTGATCAGAGTGGAATTGGGTTGGAATAGATTAGTTTAGAGTAGTTTTGGTTTGGTTTAGCCTGCAAGCAGTTGGAATCCTGTGAGTAAGATTTTTCATTTTCAAGTTTCAAGTCAAATTTTGCATTTTATGGTTGTCTGTGTATCTGTGGTCATAAACTGCTCAAACCTGTTTAAGTAGTTATATTTAGGTTAAATTAATTTAGTTTGATCATTACAACATGTTGGTTCAGTGATTTACTCATTTAATTTTCATAACAGTTGAATTAAGGGTGTTTGGAATTGCTGCACAATCTGTCTTTAAGGTTATTGCAGTGATAGGAACCTGTTGGTTCATGTTTGTGTAGTTCATTTGAGCCCTTATCATCATGAAAGTGTGCGCAACCCTTAAAAGTCAAAATTGCATCTTATCCGTCTTGACTACTTAAGCGTGAGGATTTTAGAAAACAAAAGTTTGTTTTGTGTTCCAAATTCATAGGTCTAGCTTGCATTAGTGTCATTTCATTATAATACTTCTAATTCAGTCCTTTAAATTAGTTGTTAAGTTCACAAAAGTCAATTTCCATTTCACAAAAGTCAAAATATTGAAATATCGGTTTTGAGTCCAAATGGGATGATTTTCCTAGACTCATTTCGGGTCTATTCAAGTGAAACTCGGGTTTTAGAAGTTAAGTTGGTCTAGTTTCTTATTAGGAATTTTATAGATTTTAGCAATTTTTCTTAAGCTCCAAATGAGCTTGTCAACAGGGCTTAAGTGCCCTGTTCATAAGCTCAGTCAGAGCTGAGTTTTCTCAGCTTCTTGCAGCCATTGCACCAAGCTCATCAGAGCTCTTCCAGGTCTGTTTTTTGGTTTAGAGTTTATTAGCCAGGTCTCCTACTAGTTCCAACTTTTGGTTTTGGTTTTTGGCTTATTGGTTAACTTATTCTTAAGCTCAAAGTAGGCACCCTAAACCTGTTTTAGCACTAAAATCAAATAAGCCAAATCTGTGCAATTTGCCAATCCAGAGGTTAAAAGCAGTTGAGACCTATTGCATTTTGATACTTTTAGCATATTTTGGCTTGTGTAATCAGTTGGTGGCTGTTGGTTCTCATTTGCTTATCCAAAGTGCTTATTTTTAAGCACATTCCATTGCAGCCTCATATTCTTGTACACAACCACTTGTTTTTCTATTTTTCATAGATTCTCTATAATATTTTAGACTTTTCCGAAATTTTCATATTTTTCTCATCTGTTTGCTATTTTTCTTAATTTAAATTAGTTTTAAGCATTTTAATTAGCATTTAATACAATTAATTAAGAAAAGGTTCAAAAATAATTTTCATTTTTCTTAAGTTAAGATAAATATAAAAGACAAAAATATTTTTCTAGATTTTTCTTAGTTAAATTTGTATTTTAAGTAATTTAAGTAGTTTTAATAGTTTTTAATTCCTAGAAAATACAAAATAATCGAAAAATACAAAAATAGTTTTGAAAATTCTATTTTGTTATTTTAGATTTTTCCAAGTCTTAATTTTATTTTTCTAGCTTTACTTCATATTTTCTTGTATTTTAGGTTATTATTAAGCGCTTTTAATTAATAATAATTAATTAAATAGTTATAAAAATAATTTTCTTTTTCTATAAATTTTCTTTTATCATTAGGTTTGTAAAATATCATTTCCATATTTTTAGGATTAATATTGTGTAAGTTTCACATTTTTATTCAGACGTTCGTAGTTTTAAATTCGCTTTATAAAACATAAAAGCAAAAACATCATTTTGCAAATAGTGATAGCGTTTATTTAATATTTTTATCTTTTAATTTCCTTTAATTTGCATTTAAGCCCTTGTAGTTTATGGGCTTTCTCTTTAGGTATAGATCAATCACTATCCTTTCCGCTCAAATCCTCTCGATCACTTTACGTTTGACTATTCTCGCACATTTCGTTGGGACTTAACGACACTGGGAAACACTATACTCTCTCGATCTTCATTGCATTTGTGCTTAAACTGTTTTAAGTTTGTTACGGTCGGCCATTCACAGTGGCGGGCTTGAGTGATAAAACTTGACTTCTGCGCGGATCAAATTTTACGCCACACGGGGAGCATTGCTAATAGTCTTACGTTTAGCGCATTAGTGATTTGAATATTCACTCCTTGTTTATACCATCCGTATGTATTTATATTTTCTTATAAAATCAAAACCCAAAAGAGTTTCATTCTTTGTTTTACATCATGTTTATCCAAAAATCCAAAATATCCATCTTTACCCTCTCACATCTTTGATTCTTCATTTCTTACCCTCAGTAAACCTTTGATTCTTTCTATGTCTTATCCTCACCCTCTTGGATGTCAATGGTGTGGTGGTCCTTATAATGGTGGCAATTGCCCCGGTTGTAGCATGGTGGAATCGGGGAAGCGGGTATGTCTATAACCGTGATCCCTATTCCTACCATAACACAACCGATTTATTCCATCACCACCACACCGTGAGACTCAGCAGTTTCTTGTTGTGAGTACTGTGGTGGTTCACACTCCGTTCTAATTGTCAATCGGAAACACGCTTGTCTATGAGCGGGTTCACGATAACAATTATGACTACCCACATATAACTCACATACCACATCGGTTTCTTGTTGTGAGTATTGTGGAGGTCCTCACTCTAGCTCGATTGTCAAACGAGGAATCCATTTCCTTGTAACAATTACGACTCTTAGTACCATAACCAACCTCCACAATACCAAGTGAATCGAGCACTACCTCACCTGAGCCACTTCTCAAAATCTTCTCCTTGATCTTTTGGATTTAGTGAAAGATTTGAAGGAATGTAAACATCCCAAGATAATCCAAATCGAAATCCATGGAAGTTTTGTTAGCTAAAGAAGCGGATCGCTAAATTAGATTCCCAGATTGCCTTTGAAGAATCTATTAGGGAATCAATTGCAAAAGAAAAAGCACCAAATCTAGCTCTCGATTCCGTTTCATTCTCGATGACGATGATGATGAAGTTACCCTTGATATTAGTCAACTTTGTGCAGATTCATCAAGTTCATCGGTTGAAATTCCTTCCATGAAAAATCGGGGAGAAAAGACTATGATGGAATTACTAGAAGAACAAATGGAAAGTATAAAACATATGTATGCTAGTCCTTCTAAACTCCTCGATCTGTTGTTATCACACCGATATTCCCACTCACTCTCGAACATGGGGATGAGCATCTTGACACTGTTCACGAAAAGGAATCGGACGAATTCATAAAGTCTAGTGTTGAGAACCTTGTCCCAATCCGAGAGAGTCACAGGAACTTTGACCATATGTGATATCCCTTTTCCTCTTAAGTGTTCAAAAGATCATTTTGATACCTTCTCCGATCTTAGCGACGATTGTACTTCTTATGGAGACATCGAGTATGTTGAGGCATCACTCCCCAGCCCGATCCTCTTCTTGAGGAGTTCACCGATGAACTCACTCACATCATCCACTTTCATCGAAAGTGACGATGATCTCTTTGATTTGAAGCCGATCTTGGAGAAACTAAAATCTCCTATATAATGATCATCCACTCATTTCTTGTCCCATTTCCGACTCTTCCATTCCTTCTCTCACTCCAAAGGAGGAAGATGACAACTTTGGAAGGAGGTCGATGCTTTTCTTAGTGATGAGTCAATTCCAACAGGATTGACAATACTTACTTTGATTCGGAGGAGACATCCTCTTTCTTGAAAATCATTGATTGAAGAACCGTTTCAGACTCTCCTCCCGGAAATTTTGTTGCCAATCACCATACAAGCTTCAAATTTAAGCTTAAAAATGTCAAAAATGGTGATTTGCTCCTCACTAATGAAGAATGGGATTGCATTGTGATGCACATCTTTATTCCATTTTTCACGAGATGGTGTGGTTTCTCGTTCCCTTTCTCCTTTAGGAATGAGGACACTATTTTTGATCCCGGCATTTTCATTTATCATTTTGAGCCGGTTCTATTTATATCTCGTCGATTGTGGAACTTTCACGCATTTCAATGTTTATCCAAACATCTTGAATGAAAGTCCGATGGAGATTGTCTCTTCCACTTACTTCCCATGAACCAATTAATTGGGGTCGAGTCAAGCTAGCGACTCAGTAATCAAAACGATGAGTTAAACATGGGTTTTCACCGTGTGTACCACTCTAGTGTGGGAGATGCCCACATATTGTATAGATCTAAAAATGAATGAAAATTGTAAATATTAAAAAGAGAATAATTGTTGTGTTTCTACACTTAGCTAGTAAATGTTATCTTTTCGTTCTAAGTTTCGCATAACAATGGTACTTTGAATATTGAGGACAATATTCATTTCTAAGTGTGGGGAAATTCGCGAATTTTGATCATAAATGTACCATTTAGTCCCTTTTTCCCCAAATGGCCAAATTTAAATTTTTTTAGTGGAAGTACTATGTACTAAACACAACAAATGGTAATCACCCACCATGTCTAACCCACATAAGGATTGGCTAATCCAGAGCAAGCGGCTCTTGGTAAAGATATCTCAAATCCGTTGACGGCTTGCAATTGCCCAAAATTGTATGGTATTATTTCACCATATCCTTAAAAGTGAAGAGTTGGCTAGCCCGCAAGTTTATGGCTTGTGGTAAAGGCGATGGAAAAACCATAATTGGTAATCACTCACCAAAGATAATATTGATAATTTATCTAAGAGTTGGCTAGTCCGTATAAACGGCTTCGGTAAAGACAAATCAAATCCGTTAAAGGCGATGATTTGCTCAAAATCATTTGGTTATCGGTGTACCAAGGTTCTTACTTGAAGCTGAAACATTTGGCTACTCCGTAGTAATGACTTTTGGTAAAGAGATGAAATCCATTAATTTTTTCAAAACATTGCTAGGGACTAGCAATATCTTAGTGTGGGGATTGATGAGTGTCTAATACTCATCATTTTGTACCATTTAAACGCAAAAAACATCCGAAAACACTCGAAATGCATCAAAATGATAAAAATATCACAAATAAGTGTTTTATGTGTTTTAAATGCAAAATATCAAAAACGGTGAAAACGTATCAAGTTTGCATAATTGGCGCTTTAGTCCCCAAGTTTCAAAAGTTGTCAAAACAGTCCCCGGTAAATCTAAATAAAGAAAAATGTTATTCAAGGTCCTGAAATATTCTAAATTGTCAAAATGGTCCTTGAATAAATCTTTTGTTAAATGGCGAAAAGGTCCTCGAACTTTCATAAAATGTCAAGTTTGGTCCTGGAAAATTGAAAATGTCAAAAGCGGTCCTTGTACTATTGGAACTTGTCAATATTGGTCCCTTGTAACAACTTTGGAAAATTACAGGATTGGTCCCTCAAGTTTGGAAGAATTGCACAAATAGTCCTTATCATTATTAACTAAGCCTTGTCAAACTTGCTTTGGACCCCGCCACATTATGCTTGACCCCGCCCACCTTTTGACCTCCCTTTTTGACCCTTTGGTCAAAACCATCAAACAAAGCTCCTTTCCTCCCAACTGGGTTTCCTCCACTTGACCGCAATGCCTGCAACCCTTCACCCATCACCTCTCCCTCTTACCTTATCTCTTTCCTCAACCCCTCATCATCACACCTAGCCACCCCCTAGTTGCAGTCTAAAAAGTCAATGAGGTCAAAAACCCCTTTCCATAAAATTGGAAAAGTGGCCAAAATGACTTCTACTCTCCCATTGGCTCTCAAATGAGGTGGGATGTGCTCGAGAAACACGTGGCAAGACCTCTTGGGTATAAAAGAAGCAAGAAAAGGGAGTAAAGGCGAGTTTAGTTTTATTTTCTCTTGTATGTCGTTTTTCCTTAAAAGCTGCTTTTAATTAGCTTTTAGAATGTAATATTAAGTTTTATGTATTAAACAATAGCTATTTAATCATTGCAACTCAAGTCAAGTATCAATTAAAAGTTTCATCTCGGTTTCAAGGTTTTATGTAATTGTTTAAAATTTCACATTCAAACTCTATTGTCCTAGCTTCTAATAACTCATATTTAAGTACAAATAAGCTCACTTAAGCTTATTATTGCTTTGGAAAGCTTACAATACGACTTGAGCAAATTTCATGTTAAGTCAACAAAAGTCAACTCAAGAAGCAAAAGCGGTTTAGCGGTTGGGAGATGGAATAGGGCGATGCAGTGGAATAGGGTTGGAATAGATTAGTTTAGAGTAGTTTTTGGTTTGGTTTAGCTGCAAGCAGTTGGAATCTGTGAGTAAGATTTTTCATTTTCAAGTTTCAAGTCAAATTTTGCATTTTATGGTTGTCGTGTATCTGTGGTCATAAACCGCTCAAACACATTTAAGTAGTTATATTTAGGTTAAATTAATTTAGTTTGATCATTACAACATGTTGGTTCGATGATTTACTCATTTAATTTTCATATGATTGAATTAAGGGTGTTTGGAATTCTTTTGCACAACTCATCTTTAAGGTTATTGCAGTGATAGGAACCTGTTGGTTCATGTTTGTGTAGTTCATTTGAGCCCTTATCTGTCATGAAAGTGTGCCTGCAACCCTTAAAAGTCAAAATTGCATCTTATCTGTCTTGACTACTTAACTGTGAGGATTTTTAGAAAACAAAAGTTTGTTTTGTGTTCCAAATTCATAAGTCTAGCTTGCATTAGTGTCATTTCATTATAATACTTCTAATTCAGTCCTTTAAATTAGTTGTTAAGTTCACAAAAGTCAATTTCCATTTCTGTCAAAAAGTCAAAATATTGAAATATCAGTTTTGAGTCCAAATGGGATGATTTTTCCTAGACTCATTTCTGGGTCTATTCAAGTGAAACTCGGGTTTTAGAAGTTAAGTTGGTCTAGTTTCTTATTAGGAATTTTATAGATTTTTAGCAATTTTCTTAAGCTCCAAATGAGCTTGTCAAGCAGGGCTTAAGTGCCACATTCATAAGCTCGATCGAGTGAGTTTTCGACTTCTTGCGACCATTGCACCAAGCTCATCGAGCTCTTCCAGTCTGTTTTTGGTTTAGAGTTTATTAGCCAGGTCTCCTACTAGTTCCAACTTTTGGTTTTGGTTTTGGCTTATTGGTTAACTTATTCTTAAGCTCAAAGTAGGCACCTAAACTGCTTTTAGCACTAAATCAAATAAGCCAAATCTGCAATTTGCCAATCCAGAGGTTAAAAGCAGTTGAGACCTGTTGCATTTTGATACTTTTAGCATATTTTGGCTTGTGTAATCGGTTGGTGGTCGTTGGTTCTCATTTGCTTATCCAAAGTGCTTATTTTAAGCACATTCCATTCTGACCTCATATTCTTGTACACAACCACTTGTTTTCTATTTTCATAGATTCTCTATAATATTTTAGACTTTTCCAGAAATTTTCATATTTTTTTCTGTCTGTTTGCTATTTTTCTTAATTTAAATTAGTTTTAAGCATTTTTAATTAGCATTTAATACAATTAATTAAGAAAAGGTTCAAAAAAAATAATTTTTCATTTTTCTTAAGTTAAGATAAATATAAAAGACAAAAAATATTTTTCTAGATTTTCTTAGTTAAATTTGTATTTTTAAGTAATTTAAGTAGTTTTTAATAGTTTTAATTCCTAGAAAATACAAAAATAATCGAAAAATACAAAAAATAGTTTTGAAAATTCTATTTTGTTATTTTAGATTTTTCCAAGTCTTAATTTTATTTTTCTAGCTTTACTTCATATTTTCTTGTATTTTAGGTTATTATTAAGCAGGTTTTTATTAATAATAATTAATTAAATAGTTATAAAATAATTTTCTTTTCTATAAATTTTCTTTTATCATTAGGTTTGTAAAAATATCATTTCCATATTTTTAAGATTAATATTGTGTAAGTTTCATATTTTTATTTATACGTTCGTAGTTTTTAAATTGAGTTTATAAAACATAAAAGCAAAAACATCATTTTGCAAATAGTGATAGCGTTTATTTAATATTTTTATCTTTTAATTTCCTTTAATTTGCATTTAAGCCCCTAGTTTATGGGCTTTCTCTTTAGGTATAGATCAATCACTATCCTTTCCCGTTCGAATCCTCTCGATCACTTTACGTTTGACTATTCTCGCACATTTCGTTGGGACTTAACGACACTGGGAAACACTATACACTCCCGATCTTCATTGCATTTGTGCTTAAAGCTGTTTTAAGTTTGTTACGGTCGACCATTCACAAGTGGCGAGGCTTGGTGATAAAACAGCGGTTTGCGCGGATCAATCATATATGCTAATCATTAAGTGGCGGGTTCTAGTGATTACTCACATCGACAAATCCGAGTTATAAACTTAAAATTTTGATAATAAAACCACATAACAATTAATAAAAATGATTAAGTTAAGACATTGTGCATGAGTCGGTGTCAAGCTTCTATTAATTCTTTTTCCGTTTAAAGGTTGGAGGTCATCAACCTATAGTTGGGCCATGGGGTTAAATTTTGATAGATAAATAGCAAAACAATTAGATGAGTCTTTTTCGTCACTTCACGAGAATGTAACGGAAATAGTAGATAATTGGTCATTATGGGAGAGAAGGAAACAAAGAATGATTTAATTATCGTCTCATTTTCTTATAGGAATGAAATGTACTTCTCTAGATTTTGGGGTTCAAATCAAGCTTGATTTGATATTTGAGTATTTACAACTTTTCATAGGGAAACAATAATGGAAAAAGAAGGTTAAAATAAACCTAAAATGACCCAAAAACGAGTCAAGTTTACTGTGAAAGAAGAAAAAGATAAAATAAGTTGTTACTAGATTGCTTACTTCTTGAAATCATCTCTCGTTTGCGTGACATAAATGAGGCATTAAGAACATGTGTACTTTCGAAACGATGGCAACATCTTTGGCCTTATGTTCCTAATCTCGTTTTCAATAACTATAAAAATGATTCACTATCTGATTTCTTTTCTTTCATTGAAAAAGTCCTAACTCAATGTCGCCATTTGAGTCTCAACAAATTCAAACTGGACACCAAATCACGATTCTCGGTTTGAATCACAAGTCAACAATTGTATTCGCTATTGTTAGGAATTGGAAAATTTCTTAGTGAAGAGTCGGTCACCCCAAATGTTATCTAGCATAAGTTAGCTCGTAGATTTGTCGTTAGTCACGTTATTTATTGTTTTATTAGTTAGTCGATGGCGTAAAATAGTTTAGTGCATCACCGTGGAGGAAGGGCGGGTCTTTACCCATCGTATCCACGATCCACAGCCGATGGGAGGTCGTGTAGTTTGTAAGTATAAATACCCTTCCATCCATGGAAGGGTGGTGCTTCTCATAATCTAATACTCTACAATTTGTGTAAACCTCTAGCAAGAACACCCTCTCTCTAACTTTCTCTCTAAAATGGAAAACATGTATTTTGATCTCCCAGACCACCGAATCATCAACACAATAATATACACGATCCTACAATTGGTACCAGAGCCAAGGTTATTGTGTTGTGTTGATTTGTTGTGGTTATTTGATTCTTGTTAAAACTGTTGTTGCAATTTTATGGTCGGAAAATTTGTTTTCCCTATTTTTATTGATAACAGTTTTTATACTGATTTGGTATCCTTTTGGTAAAAGATGTCATATGGTCTTTTCATGTATTCTTATATCTTTTGGTGTCATTGTTTTTTTTGCCCCAAACTGACTTATGTCTCATACAACATATTTTTTTGACATTCTTGTATCATACGTGATGTTAAAGTGGTCAACTGGTCATAATATGTGGTCAAAATGGGTCAAATATGCATGTCTTTGTGACGCTTTTACGGGTTTTATAATCTGGTCGATTATTGGTGGTCAAACTTAGGTCAAACTGGGTAAATGAAGCAGTTTTGTCACTTTTACGGTTTCTTTGAAGATGGTCGGAAATATGGTCGGTAAATTCATCGGAAAATGTAAAAACATCTTACTAGCGACTTGTACAAGTTCTAGTTAGCGAGTTGGCTGTTTATGTTGTCCAGGTTCATTGTACCTCATCTTAGCGACTTATGTAGCGATTTATGCTAGCGACTTAAGGACAATATTGGCGACTTGTTACTGAACAAGTCGTAGCGACTTAGTGCTAGCGACTAAGTGCTAGCGACTAAGTGCTAGCGACTTAGTGCTGGCGACTTAGTGCTGGCGACTTAGTGCTGGCGACTAAGTGCTAGCGACTAAGTGCTAGTGACATGTTGCTAGCGACTTGACTCTTGACCTAGCGACTTGAGTGAGAAAGGTAGAAGAAGATTTGACCAAGACCTTAGACCTCTATATCTAATACCATTTACCATCGCTCGACTTGATTATTCAACATCACAAGTCTAATTCATCTATCCTATCCCAACCGAAAAGTTCCACCGATCCGAAACACAATGACTCAAAGCGAAATGAAATGAAAGCGAAACACAAATCTAATTCATCTATCCTATCCCAACTCATCTCATTTAATATCATGACTCATAACGAAATGAAAAACGTTGTTAGATCTCGAATGGTTTCTTTCCAATCTTTCAAAAGATCATTTTTTAGTTTGAACCATTCTCATCATTGATCTCTAAGCGTGATAATATCCGAATATAAAAGATATGAATATAACAAATATGTTATTTCATCCCTTTGGTTCGTATTAATGAAAAACTCAAACAAAAATCACATCAATTATAACCTACCCGAGACCTTAATTAAAGATCTTGATGGAACAATCTTTGTTCTTCAGCCGTGCAATTCAAAATGAAAAGAAAGGAGGTTTGTTTGTGGTTCGATGAAGGCTGTAATGTGATTGTTTTTTGTTCGGTTTAGATGATGGGATTTGTTTGGCTAGTGTTGAATGGTTTTTTTTTTAAGATTGAGTTGCGTTTACTTTTCCAGATCTGATTTGGGATAAGAAGTGTTGGTACTTGGTAGGCGTAATATTGGTGAAGAAGCGATTTTGATAAAGTATGTGGTGGTAGGCGTGTGATTTAACGGAGTATTATTAGGGTAGTGAGTGTGAGTTATGTGTGTTTTATACACCTAAATATTAGGCAAAACGATTATTGAATCGACTATTGAAATGGGCCTCGCTAGCTTGTAGCGGGCCAGGTATATGATTGGATTCAATGTGTTTCTTCATGAGTCTGATTGGACCGAGCCTGGGTAGTTGAATGGGGCTAGTATGATGGTTGACGTTTGTGTGTCTTGGGCATCAATTGAGTTGGACCAAGTCTGGATTAGATCGTGATTCTTTTATGCCCTCATGCTAAACGTTTTTTTTAATATGTCACTTTTCAACATTATTTGAAGGTGTCCACTAAACGTTTTTAGTAAAATGGCGTTTAATCACATTATCGTTAATTGATTTTATGAGAATTGTTAGGCTGCTTGCACATCTTATGAAATCATTGATTATTTGGACATTTGTGACTAAATGGATTGATCAGGGCTTAATGGATTTTTGATCGGATGACTATTGGTGATAATGAGATTTAATCATGAGATTTGTCGATGAGATTTGTTTGGTTATGAGTTTGTGATTAAGAGATTTGGTATGATGACATGAGTTGTTGTAGTATCCGGTTTGATACTTTGGGTTATTCACTTTCATGAATAATATTATGTCACGCTTGAACCGAAAGTTGAAAATGGTTGAATCTGGGGTTCTTTGTTGGTATTTCTTACTTGGGTTTGAAGTGAGGTTTTTCGGACGAGTTTACCTATGATAACTTGTTTGGGCTTTTATAGAGGGTGATAAAGACTTGGCTATTCGATTCTGGTTGTGATTCTTTCTCGATTAACCCACAGCGTAGCTATCACTCGTGTCTCACATGATTGAGGATATGTCAAGAGGTTTTGTACTTTGGGTACACCGTTTCTTTTTCACAAGAATTAGTACAAGTTTAAGTAACGAATCTGGGGAATTTTACGTCGTGTTCGAGTTTGATATATCGGGTTACTTATCCTTGTGGGCACTACAATAGCTGACAGAATGCGTGAATGATGTGTTTACCAAAGTGTTTATTGGATGGTTGATGATGTTTTTGATGTTGGTGTTTGAACTATTGATGAACCGCTGCATGTTCCCCTAAAACAGTTACTCACCGAAACCAAAGTTGTCATAACACGTTCAAGCTGACATTGTTTACGGTTTTGTCTTGATTTTGTAAAATCCCGCGAAAGAACCTATTTCTCGGTTTAAATCATAGACTTGTAAAATCCCGTGACAATGGAAACATCCTGGTAATTGTAAAGTGCATATCCGGAACTATCATACGGTTTATTCTTGGTTTTGCAAAATCCATGAAGAAACTATTTCTCGGTTTAAACTATAGAATTGTAAAATCCGTGATGATGGAACCATCTTGGAGAAAGGAAAGCGTATCTCGGGGTCTTCGATCTTTGGTGTTACGGTTTCTTGAAGAAGGATAAAAGGTGTACTTCATGAATTGGATGTGTGTTTGGATATTCGTCATGGCGGTTTGGTTATTTCAAAGTTTTACGGGTTATGCTCATTAAACCATGGTGGGATGAAACCATTATCGATTTCAATTAAAAGCGTCAAAAGAGGCTAGATTTGAGCTTTTAATCGGAAGATGTGACAACGGGTTAATTCACTATTATTTATTTGAGGTTGAAGTGAAATAACACGAGCAAGTGTACTTAGTATCACGAAGGTATCGGGGATGGATGGATGAAGATTCTTCATGATCCTTGTTCAAGCTTACCATTAAAAACAAAGACTTGGAAATCTAGTTATTATTGGGTAACTTTTACCTTTTCTTTTACCACTTGGGGAACGGGCTCTTACCTTAACAATATAACTATCACTTTAAGGAGTTACGTTGTAGTGCTCGATGTCACATTCAATTGTCGATTTTCAAGAGGTGATATCGTCTTATACTCGATGGTTGGTTGGTTGAAGAGTATAGAGTACATAGAGATTCAAATGGGCATGAAGTCTCGTCACCGCTCTTTGTTACACATGTGCAAGTTTAAGTCACGAGTTTGGGTTAGTTTACTTGAGGTCAAATTCATCATATTGGGTTTTCTCCATCACCATCACGACAAAGAGCCTCTTGAATGATAATGGGGTTGATTACATGTTTTGCTAAGAGAGTTGAAAAGAGAGATTATGACGTATGAACACAACAGTTCATGCCTCGTTCTCTAAAGAAAAGAAAAGTGTACGTTTCGATGCGCTTTATCTTACAAAGAAGAGAAATCTTCTTATGACGTCTGCTCACATCGATTCGGGCCTCGTACTCTAAAGAAAAGAAATGTGTATGCGTTTAAGTGCGCATTATCTTACGAAGAGAAATCTTCTCTATTATGACCATTCTCATCAACATGCTTCATACTTTTCCATGCGCTTGATCATAAAGTGAACCGGGCTACCAACGATTGTTTTCTCATTCCACTTGCTCGATTATAATGAAGATGGCGACATCATGTGCTTATTTTGCGGAGAGAAGTGTGAATAGAACATTCGGATGATTTTCACTTATTTAGTCAAGAATGGCATCTCGTTATGCAATTCTTGAGGGGGAGAAGAAGTGTGAATTTTTTGCATTGTTGATTGATATTTGAGATTATAAATGGTCATACGGCTCTAAACTCATGTAAGAACCGAGCCTCTTATTATCGGGTCATCTTCACATGGAGTTTTTCTCTTCTAAGAGCCGTTGGTTGACATCTTCACTCGGATTGATGAGTTTATTGACAATGTGCTTCCGGTTAATGCTTCACGTGCACATCAACATGATGATTCCGAACAACCTTCTGTTCTTGTTTGATGTGATTGGTAGTTTGGTGTTACCATCTTATGTGTTCGTTGCGGCCTGATTGCTGATTTCCTTGATGAACATCTTTCTGTTCTTGTTTGATTGGGAGGGATTTTAGTTAAGGAGATTTGCAAGATGTAAGTTGATTGGGATGCTTTTTGGTGATGTTCTTGTTTTGGTGAGTTGAAGATGTTAACTATCTATTCCCCAACTGCACAATCTTGAAGAAGGTCGAGTCTACAGTCGGTTCTACATTTTCTGCTGCATGTTAGAAGACTAAAGACGAGTTGCATTTGATAATCCAAAGACTTCTTCTTAATTCAAGCATTCATCATAAAGATTGTCGGTTTAGGGGAGAGCACTAATTGGGGAATGTGATATGTCGAATTTAATCCCAATTAGACTTGCTCAAATTATTGACATGTTGATTCTCACAAAGACTTCAAGCGATCTTCTCAACAAATTTCAAGTATTTGGGCATTCAAAGAGTTCTTGATTCAAGTATCAAAACCGAGAAAGGGTAAGGAGACAAGCATCTAAAGCGAGTAAACTTGATGAACTTAATACTTCTAAGTAATTGAAGATATCCGGGAAGACAAATGTTATTACCGAGAGAAACTCAAGGTTTGACTCATGGCGAGTAAACTTGATGAACTTAATTCTTCTAAGTGATTGAAGATATCCCGGGAAAACAAATGTCATGACCGCAGAGAAACTCAAGGTTTTACTCATCAAGGCGTTTAGTATTCTTATTCCAACTATGTGGGGGAAGCGATGAAAGAGTTAGTTTCTGAAGATAAATGAGGTACACAAGTGCGTGATGATCTCGATGTTATCACAATCATCATAGGAGAGAGAATTGTGTACATTGGGGGCTCACTGTTTCACTGAGGGCTTAATCGGTGATTCGAGATATAATCACTTATTCGGAGTTGACATCCGCAGAGATTGTCATCCGCAGAGATAATCGATGATTCGGCCTGCTTCTTCAATGTTATCGGTTGTTCTCTCTTTGGGGAATGTGTGTGCCGGGTCCTTGAGCTTCATACACGTTCATCGGGGAAGAAAAATGTGAACATGGGAAGGTGTTCTTCATTCCCCCATGATGTGTATTCGGGAGAGTTCTTGGATATTGGTGTACTTTGGGTTCTTGAGCTTATACGCGCTCATCCGGAAGAAAAAAATGTGAACATGGGAAGGTGTTTTCATTCCCTCATGATGTGTATTTGGGAGGTTCTTGAGCATAATACAAAGAGATCGATCGCATCAATTCAACTACGTGGGGAAGTGGTCTCTTGACACCTTTTGGAATGGATTGCTTGACGTCGGTTGAAAGGAAATTTGAGAAGTGGTATTTATGTGTGGGATGAAACGTTGCTTGATGTTCTTCTTGATGATATAACCCGAATGGAAATCCTCGATTATCGTTCTTAAATGGAGCGGGATTTATGATAATGGTGTGCTTCCTTGTGCACCGGCTAATGCAAGCTTGAAATAGAGCTTGAATCTGCTCATCTTAAGGATTTTCGGTTTGGGGGAAGCGAGTCTTACTTTCGGATGGTTCAATTTCTCTCAATTCGGGAGCCTCGAAAGCTTTGGTGGTGAATGTTTAAGAGATGATGACTTCTATCTTCTACAACGAGGTCGCTCGATATTCTTATCATGGTACTCGTATCATCATCCACTTAACTATATCATCTATTCTATCCTTGTATATATTTATTCAAAATATAAAAATACAAAATATAAAACCAAAAAACAAAATAGAAAAATATAAAACCAAGAAAAAGAAAATAGAAAAATATAAAATCAACAAAACCCATAAAAATCGGAAAAATTTCAAAATACCAAAATATGTTTTCTATGACATGTCTTCAGTATCGATAACATCTACGGTCTTAGAAATGTCATTCAATAATGGCACGGGACCATAGATGAAGTTCGAGCAGGAGGTGTAAATATTCTTTTCAAAACATGTCACAAACTATGGCTTACAGTTATTTTGGGCGTAACTCTGCGCTTCAAAATATGGCTTACGATTACTTGATCAGAACCCGTGTTAAACAATGGCTTACTATCATTTGAGATAGCAACCCGCTCTTCAAAAGAAAGGAAAGTGTTGCGCTAAACCAATTTTCAAATATTTTCGCACTTATCCTAAAAACAAAACAAGGAAAGTATGTCGAAGGATCTTTGTTCCTACACAAATGTTTTTCCGTCTAAAATTCTTGAGAAAAATATTTGGTGTTTTCAAAAATGGTGGTAAATGAGTTGCTTTAAAAACAATCGAGTTTGAGTTTTTGTTAAATTTGCAAACTCAATCAATGACTTCGCTTTTAAACTCTTGAGAAAAATGAGTCATTGATTGAGGGGATAATGTTTTCAAATCTATATCATCTAACGAGCTTTCTTAATTATCCTACGTGCTTAATTAAAAATGATATTTGCCTGTGTCGAAGGACTAGGAATTTAGGATATGATTGTTAGGTTTAGATGATTGAGTTTGATTAACACATTAACCCCATGCCATATATGAATTGATTGATATGTTGGATTGACTTTTATTAGTCGATTCTTGTTTGGGTGATGTCGACCACCATATATCGTATGTATGTTCACTAACGTATGCGGTATATGGGTATAAGAATGTTCCCGATCCGGATCCCACTATTGATGATGATTGGATGCGAAAGGAAAGGGTAACTATATCTTGGGTTGACATATGAAGAAAGCGAGCTTAAGCGAACTTCTATGGAGAGTTGGCATATATGCAACGTAAGAGGTCTCATTGCATCGCGAGATGGTTTTCTTCAAAGTGATTGAAGAAGCGAGCTTAATTGGACCTCGGTTGGCATTCTAAATGCAACGTGAAGAAGTCTCACCGCTTCGCAGACGGTTTTTCTTCCAAACCTTACAGCAACAACAACAAACGCGGCTCAACCACCTAACGTGTCTTTGTGCAGGATACCATTTTTATACAATTTTGAATAAATTTGAATAAATTGTTTTGAAAATGGAATATATTGTTTTGAAAATATATTGGACTAAATTTTGAAAATCACCGGACTTCTTTTTATCAAAACCTAAGTCACTCAATTATTGACTTCTGTCATCGATTGAGGGGGAGAGTGATTTAATTTAAAATATTTTCATACAATATATCTTCAAAAAGTCCGTTTTGTACAACAAAAAGTGGTGATCTAAAGATTTAATGTTATGTCATGGTATGATTTTTTCTTTAGAATCAAGGTCTTTCAAAATGAAATCCTTTTCTGTTCTTGTTTGATTGTGAAATTGTTTTGTTTTACTTAAAAGATCTCTTAAAAACTATCATACGACACTAACAATCTTTAATGTCTTAAAATGGTCCATATCATCATCTTTCAAAATTGAATCTTGCCACGTCTTTCCCAAAATTTTATAAATGATTTAAATCGGTTGGGATCACATATCTCGAATGGTTTGATATTTCGATCGGGGTAGAGATCGTGGTTTAAATCTCAAATCGGTTTAAATGGAATTGGTTTTAGTCCTTTAAAGGCACTCCCGCCTCCATGTGCCAAACGATTTCATATACAATGCACATGTTGAGGAGGAGGATTTATCAAAAACATGATGAGTATTTAAACCAGCCACATATTCTCCCATGCTTTATAAACCGTATTAAATCACTTGGGATCCAAAATCTCAAAGGATTTGATATTTTTATCGGGGAGAATTTGTGATTTAATAATGAAATTTGATAAAAGTTGATCGTTTTGATTCGGTTATGCAGTCGCTTTCTCATATGTGCTAAACGCTTTCGAATCTTGAAGCACATATTGGGAGCAAAACCATCGGTACAAAAGTTTTTTAAAGAGATTATAAAGTACCTTGATTGTGTTTTCAAATGGTTTCTTAATGGATTTTGTGATTGTGGATGTGCTTCAAAGAACTCTTGCCTCTATGTGATAAAATGATTTAAAAATCCTATGCACATATTGAGGGAGAATTTTACCATGAAAATCAAATGGCTTTTCGTATGAAAATTGTGATCAAAGAAAATATTTCAAAGTCCTCTTGCCTCCTTGTGCTAAACAATTTTTAAATCATACATGACGTGTTGAGGGGAGGTTTTCTAAATGATCAAAACTATTAGGGTACAAAATGCTTTGATCTCGTATCACAAGTACCACGATTGTTTTCCAAATGATTTTCAATTGGTTTTAAGGAAGAATGAACTATACCAAAAGACCGACCATTTTACTTTATGTATGGAGTTATAAGGATGGTGAGGTTAGGTATTTGTTCCCACGATCCGCCGAACCGGAGGGATCTACCGAGGATAATCCACTAGATAGTGTAGAGTTCTTAGGTATGATGAAAAAGGAGAAAAATGAGAATATGGGAAGAGTGCGGATCGAGACAGAGCTAGTCTTGGAATAAACCCAACAAGGTTCTAGTTATGAAGTCTCGGTAAGCTTGAAGGGGTTGAAGAATGAAAAGAAATGAATGATAAAGGGTGAAAAGAAATAGCCCTCCATCAATTCAACCTTAGGGCGTAAACCGGGTTCAATACATATGCTACTTGGTTGTTACTAAGGTAACACGGTATTGAAGACAAGGCGTCATGGACCCGGTGACGATTGCACTAAACTTCCCAAGCCACTCAAGTTCCTCTTAAAGGGCTTGTTTCATTCTCACGGGAACAGAGCATAATCTATCGACTTTCTCTTGAGATGGTTGATATTGAAGTAGAGACCCTCTCCTAGTCTCCGACACAGAACCAAATATGCACGATTGAGTCTAGAGCCAAGAGATTATCCACAATATCTCGTTAGGACACTAAATTCTTGAAGACTTGCTTTTTCACACAATGTGGTAAGTAAGTATATATTAAGAGTCCTACGCATTATCCTTGTGGTATTGCCAGAACATCCGAGTGATATTTAACAATATTCACGATGAAGATGGAAAGCCTTCTAGAGCCAACATCAAACAAGCTCTTGGTAGGTGGCATGTGAGATCTTTCATAAGATCAAGCATGTGACAACTGGATAGAAACGATGGGGCGATTCGTTCTTGAATCAACCTTGGTCCAGGAATGGAATTGACGAATACTTTTGGAAAACCGTTCGATGTGCAAATCTTCTTTCTCTAGCACGTCGAATGTGTACTTATGTTTTCAAAATTCAAAAGTATTTCGATTGAAAATACTTTTAGAAAACCGCTCGATGTGCGAATCTCTTCTTTTCGCTAGCACGTCGAATGTGTACTCATTCTCTAATACAAAAAGTATTTTGATTGAAAATTGATATTTCTCATAAAACCTTCGTATTTCAAAACTCTTTTGTCTAAGTAATACTGCGATTGTTTCAAATCATTTTCATCAATCGGTGAATCTCAATTCATTGGTTCACTCACTCCGTGTTGTCTTCTTTGAGGCGTTCGGTTTGAGAACAAATTAGAACATTGCGAAACCTGTCGAGGAGATTCTTAGGAATCCTACGATCACGGCGGTGCTTGTCTCGATCAGCGGGGAACCGTGGGCGTGTACCTCAATTCAACGAAGTGATCAAAGACACTTTCGTGCGCTTTATTGCTAATCGTCATATGCACGGTACACCCGACGATTGCGGTGATCGAATTGAGGAGTCAATCAAAGCCGCATGTTCACGGCAACCACACTTAATTGAAGAAATCATGACGGTGCATATCTCTGAACACGGTTCGATATTTTTATACTATGTTTACGCTTCGCCTGCAAATATCATGAACCGATAAGGCTTCCGCTACTACGATGGAAAGATGTCATGATTCAAAAGTGTGAGCATGTCGGTCCATAAGTCACAACTTCACATGATGGCAACACAATAAAGGGTGATCGAGAGATTTCTCGTGGTCGATGATCTCAAAGAAAGCTCGAAGATCATCAAGATGTGGATCGATTCAAAGACCTCCACCGAAAGTACGGATCAATGCGGACTTTGAAGTTGCACTACATAAGCACAAAGATTGCGGAAATGAAGAATTCAAGTCTGAGCTCAAGAACAATGTCAAGAATAGAATGCTAGGATTCAAATGTAAAACATGGGTGACCTCCTTAGGGGAGATTGTTAGGAATTGGAAAATTTCTTAGTGAAGAGTCGGTCACCCCAAATGTTATCTAGCATAAGTTAGCTCGTAGATTTGTCGTTAGTCACGTTATTTATTGTTTTATTAGTTAGTCATGGCGTAAAATAGTTTAGTGCATCACCGTGGAGGAAGGACGGGTCTTTACCCATGTATCCCCGATCCATGAGCCGATAGGAGGTCGTGTAGTTTGTAAGTATAAATACCCTTCCATCCATGGAAGGGGTGGTGCTTCTCATAATCTAATACTCTACAATTTGTGTAAACCTCTAGCAAGAACACCCTCTCTCTAACTTTCTCTCTAAAATGGAAAACATGTATTTTGATCTCCCAGACCACCCGAATCATCAACACAATAATATACACGATCCTACTGACTATCTTTGTTAATTGTAACGTTCAAGATCTTCATTTATTGTTAAAGACTCCGGTTGAAGGTGGCTTTACATTAGATTCACTACAAGAAAAAGTGCCTTTAGTGACCAATTATTTTGTGACCACTCATGCTTTGGTCTCTATTATCATACTTTAGTCACCAATATAATTGTAAATCTTTGCATTTTCGTCATTGCCACATAATTAGTGACCGTTACAAATTGTGGTCACTAATTTGTCACAATGACAAGTATTAGTGACGACAAATAATGGTCACATAGTACCTAAAACCGTAAATCTAACATTTTTCAGTGAAATAGCAAGTTAGCAAAAGTGGTGGTCACTGTCGAAAAAGGTATTTTAAGTTTAAAGACAAAAAGTAGTGGTCACTGGGTTTCTAAGTTAGAGACTAATGTTGGTGGTCACTGATTTATAAAATATTGAGACACAAATCAATGGTCACATAAAACCTAACCCCTAAATTTTAACCCTAACCCCTAAATTTTAAAGACCAAATATCAGTGGTCACTAGGTTTCAAATTAGAGACCAAGGTTGGTGGTCACTGATTTATAAAATATTGAGACAAAAAACGGTGGTCACATAAACCCTAACCCCTAAATTTTAAAGACCAAATATTAGTGGTCACTAGGTTTTCAAATTAGAGACCAAAGTTGGTGGTCACTGATTTATAAAATATCGAGACGAAAAACAGTGGTCACATAAACCCTAACCCCTAAATTTTAAAGACCAAATATCAGTGGTCACTAGGTTTTCAAATTAGAGACCAAAGTTGGTGGTCACTGATTTATAAAATATTGAGACAAAAAGCGGTGGTCACATAAACCCTAACCCCTAATTTTAAAGACCAAATATTAGTGGTCACTGGGTTTTCAAATTAGAGACCAAAGTTGGTGGTGTTTGATTTATAAAATATTGAGGCGAAAAAGTGGTCACATAAACCCTAACCCTAAACTTTAACCCTAACCCTAAATTTTATAGACCAAATATCGGTGGTCATTAGGTTTTCAAATTAGAGGCCAAGGTTGGTGGTGTTTGATTTATAAAATCTTGAGATGAAAAGCGGTGGACCACAACCTAAACTTTAACCATAACCCTAAATTTTAAAGACCAAATATTAGTGGTCACTAGGTTTTCAAATTAGAGGCCAAGGTTGGTGGTCATTGATTTATAAAATATTGAGACGAAAAACAATGGTCATGTATCTTTAAATATCTTTAAATATCTTTAAATATCCGCAAGATGAATAATTAAAATGAATTCATCAAGATTATATACCAAGATCATGTATCTTTCCATTATGAAATATTACCAAATTTTCAAATAAAAAAAAGTACATTTAAACTTGTTCAATTTAAAAGCCAACTGAAAACGATAATGCATCAATGTTATATCTTGAAGTTATATATCTTTCTAATATGATATAAATGCAAACGACAATTTAAGACATACTTATTATTCGTAAAATTTTGTTATATTGTATACTTTTTCATTTATCTAAATAACTTTGATAAAATTAAAATTAAAATTAAGTTAATATGTAAAAATATTTACATTTAATTTAAAGAGTTAATTGCATTTTGGTCCACGTGGTATGGTCAATTGCGATTTGGTCACTAAAACTTTGAAAGTGCACCGAGGTTCCCATTTTCAAGTTTTCGTTGCATGTTTGGTCCTTGGGTCCACACGCACTAAGGGTATTTTAGTCATTGATGTTGTCTTTTTCTTTTCTATTTTCTTTTAGCTTTCTTACATAAATAGTCCTGTGTTGGAAGAGGTTTTACATATTTAGTCCATACACATTTTTTTATTGGCAAATCTTCTTCCTATGGTTTTGACCGTTCTGAGGTTTGGTCCCTTAACCACGATTTACATTAGTTTGACCGTCAGTGGATGTTTTATACATTTTTAACGTTTCGTCCGCTTTTATACGCCGTCCGTTTTTACGTTTTATACATTTCGTCCGTTTTTTACGTTTTGTCCATTTTATCGTTTTCTTTCGTTTTACGTTTTCATCCATTTTTATGTTTCGTCCGTTTTACGTTTTCATCCGTTTTCGTCGTTTTATACGTTTTGTCGGTTTAATACATTTGCGTCCGTTTTTTACGTTTTATGCGGTTTTTAAGTTTCGTCTTGTTTTATCGTTCGCCGTCCGTTTTTACGTTTTCATCGGTTTCGTCCGTTTTACACGTTTTGTTCGTTTTATACCATTAGTTCGTTTTTACGTTTCGTATGTTTTTGTTTTCATCCGTTTTATCGTTTCGACCGTTTTTACATTTCATCCATTTTCATTCATTTTATACGTTTAAATACATTTTTACGTTTTCATCCGCTTTTGAACGTTTTAGTACATTCTTTACGTTTCATCCGTTCTTATCGTTTTCATCTGTTTTTACGTTTCGTCCGTTTTATACATTTTCGTCATTTTTACGTTTTCGTTCATTTTACGTTTTCATCCGTTTTATCGTTTCGTCCTTTTTACATTTTATCTCTTCATATCGTTTCGTCTCTTTTACGTTTCATCTATTTTACGTTTCATCCGTTTTTACGTTTTAAATACGTTTTTATACGTTTTGTCTCCTTTTCTACATTTTATCCGTTCTTACGAAAACGTATAAAAGCGGACAAAATGTATAAAAGCGAAAAAGTGTAAAAAAGCAGACAAAATGTATAAAAAGCAGGCAACGTAAACACATAGACGGCGTATAAAAAGGTTGAAAACTAAAAAGCGGACGAAATGTATAAAAATAGGCGAAACATAAAAAACGGACGAAAACGTAAAAATGTATTTAAAACGGATGACAATATAAAAAGGACGGCGTATAAAATAGACGAAACGTAAGAAAGCGGATGAAACGTAAAAACGGTGATAACGTAAAAAATGGACAAAATGTATAAAACGGACGAAATGTATAAAGCGGATGAAAACGTAAAAACGAACGAAATGTAAAAACGAATGAAAATGAAAAAAGCGGAAAAAGCGGACGAAACGTATAAAATCGGACGAAACGTAAAAGCATTTAAAACGGATGAAAACGTAAAAATGGATGAAAACGTAGAAATGGACAAAAGCGTATAAATACTTACGAAGCGTATAAAACGGACGAAACGTATATAAGCGATTGAAAGCGTGTAAAAGCGGATGAAAACATATAAGAACGAACTAAAGCGTATTAAAGCGAATAAAAGCGTATGATAACGTAAGAAAAACTTATAAAAGCGTATAAAATTGACGAAAACGTATTTAAATGAAGAAAATGTATGAAAATGGATTAAAGCGAATGAAAGCGTATAAAAGCGGATAAACACGTATGAAAGCGTATAAAAGCGGAAGAAAGCGTATAAAAGCGGCAAAAGCGTATATAAGCGATTGACGTATAAAAAGCGAGATGACGTATAAAATGAACAAAAACGTATAGATACGGACGAAAACGGACAAAAATGTAAGAAGAACGGACGTATAAAAACAGACGAAAGCTTATAAAAAATATAATACCTGATTAAATAAATAATAAAAAAGAATTCAGACTATACCTGATTAAATAAATAATAAAAAAGAATTCAGACTAAATCTGTAAAACCTAGCAAAACAAAAGGACCATTTATGTTAAAAACTGAAAAGATGGATTGAAAAGAAAAAAGGAAAAGAAGAAGACAAGGGTATTTTAGTCATTTAATGTTGATCAAGGACTAAACATGCAACGAAAACTTGAAAATAGAGACCACTGGTGCACTTTCAAAGTTTTAAGGACCAAATCTGCAATTTGGCCATACCACAAGGACCAAAAATGCAATTAACTCTAATTTAAATAAGTTAATAAGTAAAAATAAGGATATGAAAAAATTACACGTTTGGTCCACATGGTATACGATATAACAACTTTAGTCCCTAAGTCACTTTTATTACACCACAAGTATCTAATTTTGAAACTATGCACGCTTTTGGTCCCTATTTTGGATGGGCGTTAGTTAAGTCCGTTAAGTATTTTGCGTGGTTAGTCCTTCGTTAATAATTTTGCCGTTAGTCCCAAAGTTATACGCATAAATCGTCCTTGTGGTTAGCCGGTCAACGGGTCGGTCGCGCCACGTGTCACCATCTCGAGTGGTGCCACGTGGCATCGGCTCGGTCGGTCAGCGGGTCGGGTCGGTCGGTCAACCGGTAGGGTCGGGTTGCCACGTGGACCGATGAGGTGGTCTGCGTGGCGTTGGTAAAATATACCAACAATATGTCACGTATGGGATTCGAACCCGGCCACTTGGGTGGAAAGCATAGCTACGCCTAACTGGGCTAAGCATA